>CAJNSZ010000006.1:217975-247636 GCA_905329745.1 Rotaria sp. Silwood2 | reverse complement strand
CACCCACTCCCACACCCACACCCTCACACCCACACCCACCCACCACATCCACACCCCACACCCACCCTTTTATCGGAAACCCAGTACGAAACCTCGAGGTTCAATACGAAATCCTAAAGGTTTCGTACTTTCCTACAAAACCTTTTTTTTTGTGTACGGAACCTAAAAAGATTTCGAAGGAAAAAGGATCTTCACTTGGGTACACGGTAAGATCCTTTAAAGGTTGCGGGTTTTTTTTATTCGTTTTTTTAAACTTTCAACACATTTGCAAACTTTTTGTCATCTACGGAACCTTTTTTTGAGGTTCCAGAAAGTACCGTTTTTTTTTACAGTGTAGAAAGCAACGATGTGCGGAGACGCAATATAAGGCCATGCTCTTTTATTCTGGGGAAGGGTTTACTCTATTCCAGATGTGTGGGTTGTGAGCCGGGAATAGGAGAAGATTTTAGGAAATTGGAACCTACGGGTCGGATAGGGTAGGGTACAGGTACAGTTGGTTACGGGTAGGGTAGGGTACGGGTAGAGGTGGATACGGGTAGGGTAGGGTACGGGCAGGGTACGGGGTAAAAAATAAGGTGTTGGGTAGGGTACGGGTACGAAAAGTTGTACCCATGCAGTACTCTATTAAAAAGAAAGGTACAAAATAGAATTGCTCTAAATATTTGGAACGATTATTTACTTCGAATGGTTCTTTAGATTATCCAGAACTCTTGATGTTTCAGTACTAAAGGAATTGAACTTTAAAAAGTTCAGCATCTTTGCTAAAACTCTGAATGATAGCCTATGACACTTTTTTGCTTAAGAAAGTTGCGTAAGCGAATTGCATCTCAATGTTAATTCTCCAATTATTTCACAATCTCCATCGATTTTGAAACTGTTCGAAAATTCTAAATGTCTCGTAATAGCTGCTCATGGAACGAACAAGGAAAATGCACATAACAATTAGATATTGAAATCCAACTAGTCGAAGATGCATTGCAACACAAACGAACACAGGTTGAACTTGATGGCTGCTTGCTTGATCTGAAACGTTCGATCTGGACGAGTAAAATCGACAAAAACAAAACCGGTTCAATTCAGCGAAAGTTAATCGACAATCAAGATAAGCAAGGTTTGAGAACACAAAGATTTTTTGCTTCAGAATTTTTCTCCACCAAATCGTTTGACGATAATTGGGATTGTTGTTGGCTTACTGAAGAGTGGCTCAAGAAAAATGGCGATCGATCAAAATCAGAAAAGGTTGAACTTGCCGCTGAAGGGATAATTGTTGAAGGAAAGCAACTACACCATTTGTGCGAAGCTCAGTGGCTAGTTCAGCAACCGCAAAATGTGAAAAATGAAAATGATTATGAAATTGCTAAATGTTGCATTTCGTTGTACACTCAAGAGTGTTTCTTGTATAAATTGTTGAATGAAACACTGAGAAATGAAGACAGAACAAAGGTCGATACACTTGGTGGATTTTGTGCTATGTTAAAGTGGAGTCCATTTTATGTGAAAACGTTCTACAATGGGATGGTCTATCGCGGAATGCAACTAAATGAAAAACAGATTGACGAGTACAGACAAGAAGTTGGTACAGGTATAAAACCGTGGCTAGGGTTCACCTTGACGAGCAAGAACCGAACAATTCGGAAACTCACTGTTGATAATCACTATTCCGGCGAGTAGATGTCGCGGACTTGACATTTCGTCGATGCCTATCTTCGTTAATGAAGAAGAAGTAATTTTGCCATCATCAACTCCATTTCGGATTGATAAAGTTCATTATGAAAAAACAAGTGGAAAGCACTTGATCAATGTAACAATTATTTAGGTGCAGTTAGTATTTTAATCACAGAATCTATCTAAAAAGCAATATATTAAATGAAATGATCAACTCATTTTTCACAGCATGTATTTTTTTATGATGCTTAAACAACGATGTGAACGAAGAACCACGTAAAATTTGCATACTGAATTTGTCCAGTTAACTTTATTTAAATACTATCTATTTCCACAACTATAGGGAACGATGGCTTTTCGAATAACTCTTGATAGAAAAAAGCAGTACAGTGTGTGAGGTGTGCATCTAGATTTAATTCTAGAAAAGAACCAGACCCACATCCAGAAAAACAGAAAACGTGCATAATTGATGTGATGCGAATCAATTTTTGCCTCTGTTAGTCGTCAATGATCAATCTTCTCTAATTGATGCAAAGACATTACAAAATCATCGATTGGTAATCATTGAGATCCATATATTTAAAGATATTCTTTGCTGATTCACGCAACTTATTCGAATAACTTGTCATCAACACACTGAGTAAGTACACTGCTTTTTTTTTCTTTATGGATTACAAATATTCAAGTATTTATAATATTACATTAAACAATTTAACATTACGATTATTAATTGATTTTGAATTTAAAGCTCTATTAATAACATTAATTATGTTTACAATTTTCCGAAGCCGGATTGTCGAGTTCAATGTTATCGTTTCGGTCGAATAACTTTTTAATAGTTGTTGGCGGGATTCTTACAATTTAGAAATGAAATATTGATGTGCGTCACCTTATTATTCAAGCTGTACCAACAAATGGTAGAACCAAACGTCAATTTAATCCTGTATGACTTATGTTGGCTAACAGAAAAATTTGTTTACATCTAAAGCAGCTGAATAGTAACTTTTTTGTTCGTACTGTTACAGAAGTTGATTATTAAATGTAAATGTCTTTGACTATTATTATAAGTATTACTTATACTCTACACTTTCGATGTCAATTTTCACTTATCTCTTCGTTTTAAAACATTTTGTTGATTCAAGTTTTTTCTGTCTAAAAAATTTTTTTTGATGATTTTCTCTTTCTTTTAATTTATAATTTCGTGCAACTTCTTATTATGCTATCTTTATGGAAATAAACTAAATGAACAATTAAAACTAGAATGATACATTAATGCAGAGGTATAGAATTAAACGGACTCGAAAAATCAGAAACATCAATCAGCCTCCTTTGGTCTGCAGGTATTTCAAGCCAGATGAGAAAAAAGTAGCCTGTTAGTAGGTATGATCTGGAGTTCGTCTATTATCAACGGATGTAAATACATGGGTTGATGGACTTGACATAAATACATCACTGAGATATTTTAAGTTAGATTCAACACATCGTGCTCTGAAAATATAGTTGGCATTGTAACAAGTGGCTTCGGCGAAATTGTTAATGAAAATATGGATGAGTTTTGCACTGATTTCCATGATACTTCAACTTCTGTTTTATCGTATCAAGCCGACTCAGGTACAATGGTTGAAACCGATCTTGACAAAGCAAATGCTCGCACAGAGGGATCCATTGCTAAATACAAATTAGAAGATATTGATATTAACGTTGATGAAGGACAAGCTCTTGTAAGTGCATTAATAGAATTAGATAGAGTGAAGCTTGTGAGTAGAGAAGAATTAAATGGCAAGAGAAAATATGTTGTAGTTTTTAAGATAATTTTAAAACGATTGTCACATGTTATTAGTTCTGTTTTAGGTTGCAAATGATTCTTTAAGGCTTAAAATTCACATTGTTATCCTAAAAATAAAAAACAAACATGGCTTTAAAAATACTATTTTTTTTCATGTTATTTAATAGTCTAAAATTCTAAACATTATTTGTTACATTAGGAATTATAAATATAAAAGAAACAAATCTTTATCATTCTATATAAGTTACATTTATTTAATTTGTCATGAATAATATGGTAGTACGCAAGAATATTTATAAAAAAAAAACACAATCAACTTGTTTGTAAGTATTAAAATGGTTTCATACGACCAAGTGTTAAAAATTCTTCGCGAGTTTTAGGATCTTCACGAAAAACACCAAGCATTGCTGATGTTGTTGTTCGTGAATTAACTTTTTCTGCACCTCGCATAATCATACACATGTGACTAAAAAAGAAATCAAAACAAGAAGAACAAAGATTTACTTATTCATTTGCCTTTTTCTTGTTTTTTTTCAACTTACAGACATTCAATAATGACAGCTACGCCTCTGGGTTCAATGGCTTCGGCAATAGCTTCTGCAATTTGTCGTGTTAAACGTTCTTGTACTACAATATAAATGTCAAAAAAAAAATCTAATTTTTTTTTCATTTACAAACCTTGTAAACGTCGACTAAATACTTCAACAATTCTACAAAGAATAACAAAGAAACTGAAAAATTTTTCATCAATATAGATTAATCAATTACCTTGCTATTTTACTTAAACCTAATACTCGTTTATTTGGTAGATACCCAACAGATACTTTACCAAAAAAAGGGACCCTAAAAATAAAACGATTTTTTTTAGTACTAAGAACAACAAACAAAATTTAAAAAAAAAATTTCTTCTTTTCATACATATGATGTTCACATAAAGAATAAATATCAATTTCTTTTACTACGACCATATTTTCGCATTCTTCATCAAAGATAGCATCACTAACAACATCTCGAATTGATTGTTCATAACCTTTTGTAAAAAAAACTAATGCCTAAAGAAGAAATATATATATATATTAATTGATTTCATCTTTTATAAAGGAAATAAATCGATTAGATGATTTCTTTTTTCTTATTGTTATTATTATTATTATTACATTCAAATTAACATTTTCTACATACTTCAGCAGCACGTTTTGGTGTCTTCAGAAGACCTATGAGTAAAAACCAAATAGTATTTTAAAAAGTAAATAAAGAAGAAAATAACATTCTACCTTGTCGTGATGGATCTTCTCCAATACTTTCCAAAATTCCTTGATAACTTCGACTAATTGCATTAATACGTTGTTCACGAACTGATTGCGTATCAGCTTCACGTAATGCTTTTTCATCGAGGACACTTGGTCGACGACGAAGATGTACAGTTCGTTCATTGTCGCCATTTTCCTGTACTGATAATGATACTGATTTTGTTTGACGTAACAATGGACTTATGGTATCGTCTAGTTAAATAAAAAAAAAACAATTATTAAAAATTAAAAAAATATAGTTGATACAAATAAAAAAGAAATAATCATATGAAATTTTTTACATGGTGATTCATGATTACGTTTCGTTGTTATTAATTTCGGTGATGATGAAAAGAATCGATGACTTTTATTAATTGGCGACTCAAGAAAGATATCATCATCTGATTGTTGCGATGTCATTGTTCGTACTGGTTTTTATAGACGTTATAGTTCAACTAATGGTTACTGTCGACTACTATTGCTTTAATACCGATCTGATTTATCATAGTTTCTTTCATTCCCTTTTTGTTATGCATTTTCTTTTCTTTTTTTTTTCTTCAGTGATTTTCTAAGATAAACGAAGGCGGAAGCCATAACGACGACAAGACAAATCGAAAACTGTCAACAGACTATGACGGGAACTCTAATGGTATTGATAAAACATTAAAATTTATTCTCTTTTTTTTTTCTTCTCTTTTGTATGTCTCTCTGTGGGAGTTTTGTCAATCAATATGTATATGGAAATGATTGACATAAAGAAAGAAAGTCATCTTTATCTTGATAAAACATACCATATTCCGAAACGTTCACCGTACACATTGGTTAATAGACGAGCAATTTTTATTTATTAGTGATAAAAACAAACGACAAGAAAAATCATAGAAACACAATAAACTTTTGATTTATATAGAGAAGAAGTTAATCAGATGGCCTATGCTCGTTTTTTTTTCTTTCTGGTTTCTGTATTGTTTTGTTCAATCACATAATTTTTTATATATCTATGCTTTTTCTTCATTCATTGATTCCATTTACTTTTAACATTTAAAAAAAAAGCCTATAGTATTCCCTTGTCACTACTATTGTTCTGTTGACATTCTGCAATTTCTGTCGTTCGTTTGCTCGGTAGGAGTTTTCTTTTTCTTCTTTCTTTTTCGGTCATATTTCACATTGATTCTATTGTTATTATTATTGTATGCAACATTGAAAGAATAAGATGGCAACATCGACAAGACGAACTGATCAATATAATGATAAAAAATCTTATGTTGTCAAAGATCTTATCTGGTAATATGATTTGATCATTTCTTTCTTATATACATATATATGAGATATAATTTAAATACTTTAAAGGAAAGATCATATATCGAAAATTGATACAGCACAAAAATTTCATGATAAAAAATGGGGTTTTCTTAATGATATGCAACCTCAAGTATAGTTTAAATTGTTTTTCTCTTAAATTATTAATGAAATGAATGAATATTCAATAGACTTCATCATACGATCCAAAACGATCACCAAGAACTGCATTTGCTTATACTAATTCTTCTTCAACCATTCAAACTAAACATATTGAACAACCACAACAACATGTTACAGTTTGTCCATCTCCAAGACCATTACCAATGACAACAAGTAATTTAATTGGTTGGCGAACAGCAGATAAAAATTGTACGTTGGAAAAATATGGCAAATATACACGTGGACAAGAATCCTTACACAAAAAGTTCAAATGGCCTGTTGAAGGCTTTGATTAAACAGTACAGTTTTTATACAGAACCAAAAAACAAAAACAATATGCTCTTATTATTTTTGCACTTTATTTTGAGTACGAGTTAACATTAAAAATATAATTTACATGCTTTTCTACTTATAATCGATTATATTTACTGAATGATTTTAAAGTCTTGCCTTTCTTTTTGCTTTTCTCTTTATTTTGTTGTTTTTGTTGTTGATTACTTTTTTTTCTACTTGACGTGAAATCGTACGTTACTACATGAGACAATCGGATCTGAGCACAAGCAAATGAGAGAAAATCTTTTTGATTCATAATAATAACAGCATCGACGGCGGCAACATTACTCCCGTCCATGTTAAAAAGAAAAAAAAAGAAAAGAAAGGAATAGTTTTGTATGCAATGCAATGCAATTTTTTTCTATGATCAAATGTCTTTCACACTATTTTTTTTTCTCCTTCTATTTTCTGATCTTATCGATCAGACAATCTCAAAAAAGAAACTTTCCGTCGGTGTTCTGTCAAGCTCATTTTTATTTTTTTTCACAGACTAGTATTTTTAAATGAAGGAAAAAAAAGAAAACGTGCTGACAGCATATTGCATCGGCAATTTTATACATGACTGAGGTGTACTATGATTTATATTCTTGATTTTATTTTTGACAGATCGATTAGATATTAGTATTCATTCGAGAGACATTTTTTTTGCATTTTAATTGAGAAAATATGATCATTGAGAACGCAGGACCTCTATATATGGTCTTAATAGACTCGTAATTTGATATACACCAATCAATGTTTTTCAACTGCGTTTTTTTATCCCATTATGTTTTTTACCCATTTTTTCTGGCACATTGCTCCGCCCCTTATTATTTTCCCCCTCTTTAGAAAACGTCCTTTATTATTTTGTCATAATCAAGTATTCAGATTTCAATAGATAGAATTTGATATATATTTCAGAGTTCAATATTATTTTCAGGGTATTAATCTGTATTCATTTTGTTGAGAAATATTCGGATTAGCAAAAAAAAAAAGAATAAGTTTTATTAAGTAGATTTTAAAGAATGCTTTTGCCCCATTTGCATCTATGAATACACTTTTATACGCTTGATTGATTATATATTGAAAAACGATAAGAGAAAAACCAAAATCTTTTCTGCGTATTTTTTGCTTTGCCTAAACAAATATGATGAAATGGTAGACATAGTTAATCGTGTAATAAAATAGATATAGACTCATTTTTTTCCCTTTTGTTCATAGTTTTTTTTCTCTCTGGAGCTATTGCTTTTTTTCGTTACGATGATCAGAAAAGATCTATACTCTCATATATTTACTGTAATATTGTTGGTTGTGGAATGTGAAGAGAACCAAACAAGAGCAAAGATAGTCCTCTATACAAATAATACTGAAATAGCAAGTCAAAAAAGGAATACACTATCGTGCTGTCAGCGGTAGAAATACTAATAGCAATAGCGAGAAAAGAAGAATGGAAAAAAAAGAAAATGCGACGACAGAGAAAAAAAACTTAATATAATGAACGAAGAGATCTTTTGCCACTCCTTCAAATAGGCATAGCGACTTTACTTGATGCGTTCGCTAATAAATACACATGTTCATACTCGTTTTATTCTTTTTTTGCAGCTATATATTAATTTGTCGTATTTATTGATCTGTACATAATTTTAAAATTATCATGGCTTCATTTATTATGAAACAAATGATGGGCTCTCAGTTAGATAAAGTTAAAGGTATGTACGAAAGAAAATGGAATTTTTCATGTTCTTATGATGTCGCTCATTGCAATCGATTAATACTGCCTCACTAACTGCAAGTATCTATCTGTCTTTTACATACTCAAATTCACAAGAGAATACTAGATAGAACTAAGAAATGCGACAAACAACCTCGAAGTCATATTTTATTTATTTTTTCATTCCTCGACTATCTGCTAGTACCTCATCAATCACGCTCATTCGAATAGTAATTTTAATAGTTGACTTGACAATATAATAGTTAATCTAAAAGTTCTTATATGCTAGCTCGAAGCAAATGACTCGATGATGTTTACATCTTCGATAGGGATAGGATTAATAAGTTAATATTCTAATAACATGAAAAAAAAGAAAGAAAGAAATTATTGAATGTTTACCATCATCAACTTATATTAAAATAAAGCTGAGTCAATATGAGATCATATTGGTATTCATTTGATTTAATGATTTTGTTGTTTTTTCAAATTAAAGAATTGACTGGTGGTGATGGCGATAAGAAAGATGGTGGTAATGATGAAGAAGATCCCGAGGTAAAATGAATTTGCTTACATATATATATATATATATATATATATGGGTGTGTGTATTATGTCTTTTTTGTTTATGTTGTTTGTCATAATCAATTTTATTATTATTATTGTCAAAGAATCTGTTCAATAATTAACATTTTTTTGTCATCTTGAATAAGAAAAATGAAAAGAAAAGAAGTCCACTAGACTCATCTATTTTATTTTTCTATCAGTATTCACATATACGTCATTATCAAACACTTTCGATGGTTATTTTTGCTCGGTTGAATCACCAATGATTCTTACAGTTAGATCTTATCTTGTTGATTGTCCACGCGCACATTATTTGTCACTTATTTCTTTCCATTTTCTCTTTTTTCTTCAACAAACCTCTTAACACAACAAGTGACAAATAGTCAAAATGTATTGGTTCAGTAGAGATCAACATGGTATCATACTAAGTTAGTCTTATTTTTGTTTTTGTGCTTCTCTCCCCCCTTTTCTTCTTGTCTTATTCTCTCTATTTTGATGTTTTTTTTTCTGTCTCTCTTCTTCTCTTCTTCTTCTTCGTCTTTTTTTTTAAGTGAACACTCAATGAATGACATTTTCTTTTTTTCTAACATAAACACAATTCTTATCATTCACTACTCTATCATCATCATTACCAATCTCTCTAATAGTTTCATAGACTTTAAACATTCGTTTGATTTTGATAAAACACAAAACGATAATTATTCAATTTTTTTGTTTTTTTTTTACAAATAAGTTTAAACCATGGATAAGTTAAATGTGAATACATTATTTCTATCTGCCCCTTCATCGAATACAACTCGAAGACTTTCATTTGTACCATTATTTACAAAATCAACACCATCATCACCATCACCTACACCAACGACTCTTCGTCGTAAGAGTATGGTAGAATCACCGGCGGTGAGTAAATACGATGATCAACATATACGTAACAATAAAATTATCTATTTTATTCTTGAATAAACATTATAATTGTAGTTCTTTAACATATTAATAAGACGTCTATATGTGACATGAATTAAAAAAAAAAACATCTGATATATTTTTAGGTTGCTGAAGCTCGACGTGAAGCCGAAGAAAAACGGGATGCAAAGTATGCTAAAATGGAACGTCAACGAGAAGAAGTTCGACAAGCTATTAGAGAAAAAGTAAATTTTTCAAGGGAGGAAACTTTTCTTTTCTCAAGTCAAGATTAATATTAAAATGAAAAATAGATATCGATGTTAGTTAGAAATACAAAAAAAAATAAAAATATAGATAAAACTGTCATTAAAAGAGGACTCTTGGGACATAATTGTTCAATGAATTTGATAGGCTTTTGTTTATCAATGTCACGATATGATTGAAATTTTGCTAGATTTTATTTAAACTTAACAACTTTAACAAATCTTAATAGGAATTAAAAGTGATTTATAACTCTTTGTTTTTTTGAAAAAGTAGCTGGAGTTGTTCGAGTATTTATTTCTAAAAATTGAATTCTTAACGGATGTCTATTATTGTTTTTCTTCGATATATATATATATTTATATTAATTGTCTCAACAAGATTTATAGTAAATATAATCATGAGATTTTTCATTTAACATTATTCTTTTATATTGATAAATTATGTTATAAATAAGAAAAATAGTTTAATCATTCTTTTACGACTTTGTTTTTGTGTAGTATAATATCAAGAAAAAAGAAGAATCAGTTCCATTGCCACCACCGTGCGAAGGACGTTTGACAGCCGATAAAAAAGGACCTATTCCGTTACCGGATGATGATGATAGTAAGTTTTTATTTTCATTCGTTATTGTGTTATTTTAATCTTTTTTTGACTTATTTTTATAGGTTTTGATCCAGTTAAAATGGCGACAAATGCATTAAATACAATAACCGATAAATTGCCATTTAAATTACCATGGAAATAAAATTTGCCAAATTCCATTCTTTTCCTCAAATACAAGCAACACTGAGAATATCGAATAAATTTCATTGGTATTTTACACATATGTTCTTCATATGCATAAAAACTTCTATTTTATTGTATTTATTTTTTGTTCGTTTCCAAAATGCACTCTCATTGCATCTATTAATGTATTGTATGTAAGAAAGAAAATAAAAAAAAAGAATTTTAATCAATAAAGTGTGTGTATATTGTTTCATATGGTATACATAATTTGGCATAATTTAATCAATTTTCATATAAAAAAATTAAAATTTTTACTCTAGTCTAAGACGACAACAAAAAGATGGTAGAAATAGTAGAGAAGATGATGATGATTTTCTAGTAAAAAAAAACAAAATTGCTCATAAAACGGAATGATGCATTATGGCGAAAAGACCACAAAGGTTAATGTCATATTACGCCGTTTCTAACGGTTGGAATAATTGTTCATTGTATAGTTCTTATTCGAAACAAGAGATAATGATAAAATTAAAACCAAAGAAATCATACGTAAATACAAATAGATAATTGACGTAATCTTCTTAGAAGATTACAACATAAGTTTTTCTTTTCTAGTTTTTGAACACATGAACTTTTGTAGAATTATAATATGGAACTGTCACATCATATAGTGCAAAATAACCTAAATTAGATTCGTTTCAATAGGATATATTCTGTCGTCTTGATTATCAGCTTCATCAATTTAACGCTCAAGTTCGTTTCTCTTTTACAGAACGTTGAAAACATATAATTGTATTGTTTTCTTTTTGGAATGATGATTACTATTGCCGAACGTTTTCCCACGATATATCGTAGTTTTTTTTGGTGTTCTCTTGTCGTATTCAATATAGTATTATTCATCATGTCAAAAACTGTTAACTACAGTTTTCTTCTTGATTTGTCTTTTTTTTTTTAGTTTTGAAATGAGAAAATAAAAAATATGTCAACTAAAAGATTTCACTTAGCACACATAAGAAATACAAAATACTATTCATTTTTTTATATAATTTAAAAATATGAATTAATAATGAATACATTGATAAGATCGTTTTCTACTTTAACAATTCTACTGATTCTGAAGAATATTTTAATCAATCTAATTTATGTATTAAATATGAATACATTTTGAACAAAGATCACCTGACAAGTATAGGATCGTATGAAAGTCACGCAATCTATTAGTTGATAAATTTCAATTATAGAGAATAAAAGAATTAAGATAGTCTAATATTTATGTACACTCAGAGTAGCGGATAAAAATTTAGAACAACTACACTTGTAAGGTTTCTTCTCGATAGTAATACCTAGCAAGAATCTGAAAAAAAGAAACATTTGTGTAGTTAAAAGGATTCTCTATTAGGATTGATAGATCCAAAGATTTCAAGAAAATTGCTTGAATGAGGATCTGCGAAAAATCAAGATCTTCTAAGTCAACTTTCTGGCTTTGCTTCGAAGCTTTGATGCTTACAAAAGGTCCTAAAGTGTAAAACATAACAAAAATATTGCAATTTTTAATTAAAGAAAAGTAGAGTCATAGAGAGATCGGAGGCATCTCATCCTGGTCCATCTAATAAAAACTTTGCCTAAAAGTTTCGAATAGTAACCAGAAATCTGGTTTTATGGATCTCGGATTTCCGGAGACCTCTATCCAAGCAGTTTTGTTGGAATCTTCATGCCTACCAATCCTAATAGAGAATCCTTTCAGCTACACAATTTTTTTATAAAGTTCTTAATAGCTGTTACTATTGAAAAGAAAACTTAAAAATACAGCTACCTTAAATTTATGCGATTGACGTTTCGATCATTACTGGTAGCATATTAAAAACGGTAGTGATCGATAGAATATCAAATATAAGTTATAATTACAAAGAAATTCATCTAAATGTTCAAGGAAAAATAAATTATGAAAAAGTCGGATAGGGTTTCATTTGTTTTTTTTCTTGAGTCTTTGTTTTACTAGATTTGCAATCTACAGTAAAAATATTCAAAACAAAACTCAAAATTTATTGAGCTACTCAAGTTCTAAAAGAATTAAAACTTTTCTTTTTAAAAGAGTCGATTGTATAATGTAATACACATTCTTTTAATTTAAGCGTCTAAGAAGATACTAATATTAAAGTACCCGACAGATAATTTCAGTGAAAACTATGTCATTTATTTTTCTTTCCTTTCAGTTCTCTTTCGCTCAGGTAGAAAATTTTATTCTACTGAAAACATCATAACATATAATCTTGTTACTATTCTACTGTTTGTTTTTGGCGTGAATAAGCTTTATTTTTAATATTTATTTTACAGATTAATTTTTTGTAACGAAAGAGATTAGGTATCAGGCATTGTCTGACATCTATTGCCAGTTATTTCTGAACTCGCAAGAAAAAAAAATGTTGACCATCCATTCTTTCTGTTGTTACTCTCTCGACAAACGAAGAGGAAGACTATGTAGATTAGTGTATCAATCAATCTCTCAAGTTCGCTTGTTGACTTCAATTTACTTGTTTCTTTTTTTTCTTTTCGATGGTTTTAAGTTTTTCGAAAAATGGCAACTGTTGATGATAATGCACGTTGGTTACATTCAAATACTGACATTTTATCAGGTCATGGTGTTAGTTATAATGTCAATGTAAAGATATTGTTTATTTTAATTTTATATATGATTTAATTTTTGATATTTATTTTTTAGTATATCGGATCTGTTGAAGTTCTTTGTTCAATGAAAACACTTGATTTTGATAATCGTACACGAGTTGCACGTGATTCTATTCGTTTAGTGTGTACAGCAGTTGGTGTTCTATTAAAAGAACGACGAAAAGTAATTGAAATATTTTTTTATGTGTTATAAATAGATATTAAATTTATGGTTTATATTAGCCTGAACCATCATCAACAGGACAATTAAAAATTGCAACAGAACCAAATTTAACATATAGTCATACACCTGTTCAATTAACAATTAGTACTGATGCACTTATACTTAAACGATTAAGTGATTCACAAATACTTTATTCACATAAAATGGAAGGAATTTCATTCGCTAGTGCTGGAGAACATGTATGAATTAATTTTAGTGAATTGTTTGATTGTTGTCTTTGATTTTAAGGATACAAAAGATTATATAGCTTATGTAGCTAAAGATAATATGAATAAACGATCGTGTCATGTACTTTCGTGTGAAGAAAATGAATCATTAGATGTTATAACAACCATTGGACAAGCATTTGAATTACGTTATAATGAATATATGCAATTACAACAAGGAAATGAACAACAAGGGTATAGAGAAATTTTTCATTTCGAAATTCGTTTGTTTTAATCAAAAGATTTTATTTTATTTAGAGTATTAAAATCTCTTGAACATGATGAATTTCTTCAACAAGTAAGATTTTCTATATTCAAGAATTATATATTTTTCTTTTTGTCATTTATAATAGAAACGTGATGAGAATTTTAAACGTTTTATGCCTCATCATAATCAACAACAACAGACACAAGGTATGTGTAGATTTTTTTGTATATACATATACTTACAATTATAAACAGTGATTTAGACGTGTTATTTTCTTTTTGTTAAGTCTAATAGTTTTAAAATCATTGTAAGATAAGCATTTGCTATCATTTACGAAAATAGTTGCATGTTTGGTATTATATTTGCATGTAAAATAAGAACGAGATAAACGCGCTAAATCTGCAGTTTCAGGTTATTCGTTATTTATCTTTTGTCTTACCTTTTTCAATAATCATAGATATATGTTATCGTCTAATGTCAAATTTAATGAAAAATTTATGCTAAAACTCAAATATACAATGGACAGTTTTCCATTGCAGCATATCTTGTCTATATAAATTCTTTGTTAATTCATGGATTTTTATCTAATTGGTTAATTGATAATTGTACTAGATGAAATACCATTGCTACTTTTCAGTTCACAGAGTGCGAATCTGATATCAATCTACAGATTAATTCGAATTTTAATGTAAGCTTCTTTCGGTATCCAAGATTGAACTTGATCTCAGTTTGGACATTAACATACAATAGGTGCAAAGAGTCTGACTACTAGGTAAAAAGTACCTAAACTTTAATCAGTCAGTCATGTAGTTTGGCAACAAGTAGAGCATGTTGAACTGTGATCACAAGAACTTGACCAATTTTCATGCGGAGGAGCTACAAAGTCAACATAGATTTTTTTTTTCTTAGACGAGGATATTTTAACGTAGAAAACAAATTTTATGACGTTACAGTACTCATTCATCAGTTCAGTGCTGCCTCTGTCACCAATGAAACTTCCATGTCAAACAGTTTTAGTTTGTCTGAATCTTGAAATTTTCACGATATCAGTCATCATTGAAGAAGAGGATCCATGCTGATCTCGTCCCAGCTAATGAAGGTTTCTCTACGCTTCAAGATTACAGCAGATCGATGTGTTAATAAGAAATTGACTATTAACACATTTAAATAGTGAAAATGTGTTAAAAAGGTCTTTTCTGAGCTAAAAGAAAACAATTAGTGTTTTCATTTTGACTTCTTTTTATTAACGTCAATCGACATGACTATTACTGCTTATGAACAAATTATTACCGAACTACATATTTGTAGTCAAAATATTACGCAGAAAGATTGAAGTTTATGTGCTTTTTATGCAGTAGTGGAACTTCTTGCTACTACAGATAAACAAGTGATATTATATATATATCAATATGTAAAAATTAAATATCTATTGAACTTAGTTTAATATTGATTATTTAGGAAATTGGAATGCAATGAACAGTCATGATGTTTACAAAGAAAAATGGTTTCATGGCAAGATTAGTCGTGATGAAGTATGTAAATATAGTTTTAAGAATTTCAAACTCTAGTTCGTTTTGTTTTTGTTTTATTAATTAAATGTTTAGGCTGAGCTTTTATTACATCATAGTGGTGATTTTCTTGTACGTGAAAGTGCAAAAATTCCTGGTCAATTTATTCTATCAGGTCGTTATAAAGATCAATATAAACATTTACTTCTTGTTGATCCAGAAGGAATAGTAAATATATTAATAATTTTTAAATAAAATTTTATTTTTCTTCCTTTCATCATATATATATATATATATAGATTCGTACAAAAGATTATGAATTTGATTCTATTCAACATCTTATATCGTATCATAAATCAGGCAATATTCCTATTGTATCTGCTGATAGTGAACTTCTTCTACAAACACCTGTTCTACGTTCTAAATGAATTTATTTGTATGTGTGTGTGCTTTTTTTTAAATCTGTAGATAAAATCAAAATTTAGATTAATGCAATACTCGCTATATGTTTTTTATCTCAGGAGTTTTGCTCGTTTATTTGTTATGAAAATCGAGCCATATTGCGCACCGTTCAGATGAAGTTGACACTTAGTTTTTCTCTTTTCTTTTTCTTTTTCTTTTTGTATAACGTAATTTACACTCATCATAACAGTGGCATTGGGATTTTGGCTCCATATATCAAATAATGAAACTAATGGTTGTTCTCACTTATCGTGTTTCTTTTTTTGTTGTGTTAATTCTCTTTGCTTTATTCATCATTATTACTAACTGATTTTTCTTTTCCTATTTTTTGTTTCGATTCATAAATAGAATTGTTCAAAGAAGAGCTTGCGAAACTTGTTTATATTTTTCGCATCAAACATTATCAAAACAAAAATTAATTAATAAAATAGAAATAAACATTGTGTACTATACATCATAGATTTATATATACATATATAATCATTTGGGGATACTCTATCTCAGAGAAATGCAAGTATTATTTTATGATAGCCATCGGCAAAAGTACATCCGGTATGTCAAGGATTTCTATATGCTAAATGAAAAAACAAGAAGAAGATCACGATGATGATCATCATATTGATCTGATTTAATAATAAATGAGAAAATTCATGTTTGATATTTCTTATTGGTATAACTATGAATATTTTATTGATTGATAATGATACCAATGATTGTAATTAACCATAAAATAGAATTATAAATAGAAAGAACTTATGACGTTAGAATTAATGGAAATAACAGAAATTGTTGATTCTTTTTCTTAGAAATAGCTGAATAAAAGATTGATAGAACTTTTAGATAAGTATTTATTTTTATTATTACGTTGCTTTCATTTATATTATGGATTGATACAGTAATGATGGATATTCAGTGAGACTAAGAAGACGTAAGTTTATTGAGTAATGCCGCCGGGAAAAGTTTTTGCGAAGACAGTTATGTTCTTCTATCGACTGACACTCACTTCTATGAGCACAAGAAAGAAGCAATAGTACTCTTCATTCTCACTCGTTCTCTCTCTTTCGTCCTTCTCTCTTTTTAGCCGATGGCATCGTTCACTCGGTCAAATTGAAGACGCATGCATTTGTGCATACTGAGCATTAGCATCATTTTCTCTTTCTTTTTTTTTCGGAAAAAAATGACAAATGAATGCTGCTAGCAAGGCGAGCACGACAATTATTGAGCAAATGTTTCGATTTTCTTAACCTCTGCACATGTCATCATCAAATGTTATCATCATCTAATCATCATTCTTTTGATGAGGTGAGTATTAATTATAACCAAAAGAAAAACTTTCGATTATATATGACAAGGATTCTTATAGCAAAAAAATGCTTGGAATGTTATTGACGGATTTATTATCCGTCTCATATGTATAGGTACACAATACGGTTAGGTGAATAGGATCAAAACAGAACGAATGTTCATTCATGTTTTTGTTATTTTTAATCGTAATGTTTTGTTAATCAATACGACGTAACAAAAAAGAAAGAAAGAGAATGAACGTTGAACTCATCTTTTTATGCACCCTATTGTTGATTTAGTTACCCGACAAACTTATATCGTCGAGTAATTTGTCGGATGATGAATAGATACAAAGACATATGTCCCTCTTTCTCATCATCATTTTTTTTTTTGATGACAATCCTCCCACAAAAAAAAAACTGAACTTATAGACACCGCCTTGTCCGTATGCACGCAAGCATGCAATCGGACACAATATGATGAAATAAAAAAGGACGACGAAGCATGTGAAACCCATTCGATTTGTGTGCAATACAAAAGAATAGACATACATACACAAACACACAGAGAGAGAGAGAACACTTATCGGCTCAGTTTTTTCTCTTTCACCTGCATGACAAGAAAAAAAAGGAAGGAGAAAAGAACACGAGAAGAAACGAACCGAATTCTAAATAAACATCGTACTTTTTGTCGTCGTATTGCGAATCGATCTACTTCATATACCTGAACTTTTTTAACCAAACGAAAAGTATATAAATTATACTATATTTATATTCTCATTACGTTACACTTATATTATTTTTATTTACTTTATACTCATAATTTACTGTAATTATTTAATTTGCGGAAGATACAAAACAAACAATCAAAGCAAAAAAACTAAAAATCAAAAGAAACGACTACTATGGCTACGGATGTATTAGATGAAAATCGTTTTAAAAATCAATGTACTCTATATGATTCAACTCGTGTTCAATTATCCAAAGATGCTATACATCATCCTCCAACAACATCAACAGTATTAAGTACACCACCAATGTCTACAACTACTCATAATCGACGTGTTAAATATCCAACGCAAACAAATTTGCCTTCATCTCATTCATTATCGAATTCAATTCATAATCGACATTCTGGTTCTTCTGATATATTCACTTTTATTCGTTCGTTTGCAATGAAACCTTTTAAAACATCGTCAATGACAAATGCTGTAGCCGGAGGAGAAACAAGCAATGTTATAGGTGGTAGTAATATACGTAATAAATCTTCTGTCAGTCTCCTAAGATATCGTCCATTGAGTGACGTTTTGACTGATCACACTTCTTATACACAATCTAATCATGTATGTATAGACAGAGAAATGTGCTTGCGTGCATTTATAGAAAAAAAGAAGTTTGTGTCTCTTATGACACAAAAGAGAAATCTTTCATTTTCTTGTTGAACGTCAGACATGGAAGAGAATACATTATAACAAGATATAAATGGGATTATTAAATATAAAAATTTCTCTGAAAAGTGAAAACAAAAAAAAAAAAACTTTTTATTTAAAAAAAAGTTTTATATCAATGGCAATTTTAATAAGAGTATTTGTCTTGTCAGTAGTTATATTAATCATTTTTTTTCCGAATAAGAAAAACCTCAAGAGTATGAAGAATACTTAAAAGAACTTTTGCTTGAGCATATATGTCTTTTACATTGTTTCTTTAGTTTTATAAGAGATAAACTTATGTTCGTTATTATTTATTTATTTATTTAGATTTTTTTTTTGCATATAAATAGTTATTTTAATTAAAAAAGAATTCCTTTTTGTTCTACTAACAAAAAAAACTTCTAATCTTATTTTAGATACAGTACGGTATTGAATAGGAAGTTTTTCTTAATTCAATAATTGTAATAATGCATTTAATTGAGTTTTTCGCAACCATATTCATATTTACAAATTTTCGGGAAATAGATAAATGCTGGAATAAAAAAAAAGCAATCTTAAATTTAATATATAAGAAAGTATAAAACAGATATCTGATTGTTGATCACACAAGGAACTAGAATTCTCCTAATAGTTCAGAACTTTTAGAGTTTTGATTTTATATCACTCATGAACTATTGAACAGTACTCTGCAACTGAAATTTATTGTTAAGCAGGAAAAAAATCTGTCTATAAAATTTCATTTGAGAGGTAAAATATATAAGATCTTTGACAAAAACTATCACATCTATTTTATCCAGTATAAAAGCTGTGACGCTCCAATGATCAAGGTCGTCCTACCTAACTTTGATGTTCTTATACTAGGTAAAATGTATTTATGTTCCTAAAAATAGGTATACACCTTCTTGCAAAAGAAAATGTGTATAGAAACACTGTGTAACAGGGCTCGAAATGGGTTCACAGGAAATTATGTTTACAAATATTTCTTTTCTAATAGAATTCAGAGATTGCTTCGATAATTTGCAATGTTCCTGAGAGCGAACTACCAGTTATGTATATTATTCAGATTGTCAAAATTGAAGTAAAATCAATTTGTGATAAGCTGAATTGTTTGTTGAGTCAAACGTGCAAACAAAAGATGTTCGAAGATATTTGAACGTACTAATGATCATTATGCCTAAATAGCTGTTCTTCAGCACTAAATTCTTTTTTATCAGAATAAATCAGTAGGAAGTGTACCAGATTGCATGATGAAAATTTTTTTTTTTCATTTTGATCGTCCTATGAGGTAATACACAGTTGAAAAAATCCGCATATAAAAAGAAAAATATTTTAAATGCTTAAGATTTTAAGGTCTAGCTTGGCTTTTATGTATATGATACGTGAAATCCGAGTTTTTCCTAAATAATAACCTGGATGTTCCAATGCTAGACATCAAAACTATTTTTGACTGTATGCTATCTCATTGAATTGCCAAAATGGAAAAAAACAAGCTTTCACTAAAATGATACAAAACTCATTTATTTTCGATAGATTTTTTTCTGTCAATTACATTTTCACATAAATTAATATAATTGATACACTACATTGTAGACGAGAGAGACAACCCGTTGAAGTAATAATTATGGTTTATTATATTATTTGCTATTGAATATGACATAGTTTTTCTACCATGGAACTTCTTTGATAAAATCTATCCTATAAGACAAACATGGAGTTCTATGGAAGGTTACGATAAAAATACCGAGTCAAACCAAACTGACATAGAACTTGACATGAGAGAAACATATTCTTGGATCGAATGATTCATTTCGAGCTCTGTTTTATAAAATAATCTATTGAATATTCTAGGGTGTTATTTGACGAATAGACTTTAGTTTTTGTTTATATGATTTAGGCAGTTGAAGAATTTCTTAAACATATGGAATGGTCAGTAAATTCAACAACAGAGGAAACACGTGTAAAATGGAATACAGCCATGAAATTTTTAATTCCAACTAAATATGATGTTAATCGAGCAATTGATTTGTATAAAACCCATGAGGTTAATGGAATTTTTTTTCTTAAAACAAAAATGTATATAATATTTTCTTTTTAGAATCTTCGTAAAACAGAAAAACTTGATCGTATTTGGATAAAAAATCCTTATCTGATTCGTGAAATTGAATCAGGCAATTTTTTTTCATTGGTATTTCATTCTAATATTATTTTATTTCATAGTTTTATTATTATTATTATTTTTTCTTCGAAATTAGCCACTAATACCAAATCAACCGTTAACAGTTATATTTACAGCATCAAATCTTAATTGTTTAACTTTTAATAATTCACTTTCACAACAAGATAATGAATTAATTATATTACAAGCATTAGTTTGTCAACTTGATTGTGCAACTGAAAGGTTAAGTTCATAAAAATGAATGGATGAATCGAAATTTTTGCGCTCTTTCCGAATATAGGCTTAGAAATTTTCTTGACATCAATAAGATTATCAATAGTTTGGACGGAAAATTTTCCCGTACATTTTTGAACTATCATTATGGCAATTCAAAAGTAAATGTTGACACCCTTATTAACATATCAATTTGTAGAGCAGAAGCTAACATACAAAATGTACTATTAGAGTTTGTTTTTGTGTTTCTACAGATTATTTCAATTTTTGCTTCTGTTAGATCATCATTTTTGATCGAAAGGTGTTTTGTATAGTAAGAAGTTAATGGTAAAGTACCTATAGTTTCACTTAGATAAAAGTCACAGCTTTGTTCAATATAAAGTTATGTAAAGAAATGCTCACTCAACAAAATAATAGACTGACATCTGCGAAAAAGAAGTTATAGAGGTTAGCAAAAGCTGATCGGTTCGTCATTCAATCTAGTTAATATTTTTGAGTCTTTAAAAAATGTCTTTACAAATCTTGAATAAAAGCTAAGATAACAGTTCTAAGACTATATTCGGAAAGTGCATAATATGCTAGTTTGAATTTGTAGTTTTTGACTCCTTGGAAACATTTTCAAGAGAGTCAAAAATAAATAAATATTTTTGGTCTTTCAAACTTTCGATCCACTCATTATATTTTGATTTTTTTTTGTTTTATTTTAGTAGTGAAGTTCAACAAAATGGTATAAATTTTATTTATGATATGCAAAATTGTTCAACGTCACAATTCAATATAAATCTTAGTAAAAAAATTCTTAAACTTCTTCAAGTAATTCATGTTTTTTCTTTTTTTAAATTAGTTCTTCTTGTTTTATCTTGTATAGGGCGGTTATCCAGCAATGCTAAAAAATATATTCGTTATATCAGCTCCGAAATGGTTTAGAGTAATTTATAAGGTACTCGCGATTTTTTTAAGCCAAAAGTTGCGTGATAGGGTGAGAATATACGGTATATATTAACATGACAAATAGAATAGTAGAATTAGTTGGTTTCACACTATTGCACGCGTGTTGTTTTCAGTTATTCACAATTTTCACTTATAGAAATATATATGTTCTTTTATATGAACTTCATGCAGTATTTTCTTTGTTTTTCAAGGTAACATTCTTTACAGTTGATCAAATACGTGAATGTTTAACAACAGAATATGGTTATTCATTAGATAATATTCCAATATCATTAGGTGGTACATATGATCCAATAATTAACGGTGAAATTCGTTATCAAATGTGTTTATCAAAAGTAACAAATACTCATTCAATATGTTATCCTTATTATTCTCTTGATTATCAACCAATGACAACAAAATCAACGAATGATAATTTTCTTCTTGATAGTGGTCACTGTTATCAAGATAAATCGATTGTTTCGTTAAAAACGACAACGACGCCTTCGCCATCATCACTTGTTCGACTTGTTTCTTCAAGACGTAATTATGAATCATCATCATCATCGTTATCACACATTCGTATGCGCAAACGCGAATCATCATTATCAAATGATCATGATAAACGCCGACGATCTAATGAGAGTCTTATTGAAGAAGAACCACCTACTATAAATTTATCATCAATGTCACGACAAGAAAATTTTGATGAGTAAGTATTTCATTATTTATATTCTTTAAAAGAAGGAAAAAAAAAGCCATTATTTTCAAGTTAACTTTTGTTTCACATGTTTGCTAAGAAACATAACAAAGAATAGAAAAGAGAAAGATCACCTGTGAACTTATCGACATACTTATCAGTAGACTTTAAATATCGCTCTTTGTTGATTTACAAATATCCTATACGGCAGTTATATTTAAAAAGAAAATCAGTTGAAAATGTTATGGTATGAATTTATATTTTATTTAAAATAAAAACAAATCTGAATTTTTAGTTTTAGTTTTAAGTTATTTAATGATTATCTTGCTATAACGAATAATGCGAAAGATTCTTAACAACATGTTCCTTCATTTTTTGACTGATTACCGAGAGTCAAAGAATTTAGAATCAGAATTTTATTCTGTTTTCGAATAAGTATTCGAAATTTTTGTGAGAGTGACCGTAGGTTAGAAATTATGAGTGAATCTTTAAAAACTTCGAAAATATAGTTTAGACAAGTTTCAGTAGACAAAAAAGCCATTCAAGGTAGAAGCAGACTTAATGACAAAAACAATAAAAGAAAGAAAAAAAAATACTTTTCAACAAAATAATATTCTAATTATTAGTTTTCCGTGATGTTTCTGTTAATAAGAAGACGTATAGTGAAACTGACAGTTAGATGTGGGTGTGAGAATAGTTGGAGTCAGTCTTCAATTCAGCCACATCCACATTACTACACCTGAAGAATCAGACGCAACTCCCACATTGTTCTTATTTCAATCGACTAACATGTTTCATTATTATTTATTTATCTCTAGTAAGTGTTATTACTACAAATACTATTTTATCTCTTTTTTTTTCTATATATGGAAGGTAGATAAAAAGAAATGAGCAATGTCTTTTCTTTTCTTCTATTATTTCAAATATTTTGTTATACTTTATTTCTTTGCTTTATTCATCAAGTACCTCGTATTCTCGTCTTCTGTTCCTATTCTCTACTGAATGATAATTTTCTCTTAACTATGAACAATAATCAATGACAAGGCTTAACTTCATGTAATATTGTTTCATCGATCATAAAGAATATTCATCATTGTCTTTCTCATCAATGTTATTAACGATTCTTCCTTTTAATCGACATTCTATATTATCAGTATTTTACATGTATGAGAAGTTTTTTCTCCATCGTTCTCATAATTCTACACGAAGTCAGTAACGACAAAAACACACTCGAGTGTATGATATCTCAAGGTAAAAATTTTAATTAGGTTCTAACTCAGATATACCATTTTTTATTTGTTATGTTTCCTTGATTTCTTTTTGTTATCTCAATATAAAATGGAATTAATTTTTTGTTTTCTTCAGTCAATTAAAACGTGATGAAAATTGTCGTCATTTATATGTGGATCAACAAGAAAAAAATAATTACGATGTAAGAAATAGTATGAATGAAAACGAATATCGTGAATTAAAATGTGATATTAAACGAACAACAATAGCAAATATTTATAAACCATTAAATGAAATGGAATTTTTATCTAAAACACATTCTGAAATAAGACAAGAATTTCGTAAAATGTCAAATCCACCAGCAAAAGATACACGTGTTGCAAAGTAATACATAAATTCATAATTTAAATCAAATTAATCTTTATAAATTTGTTCTTTTAGATACGAAGAAAATCTTGATAAATCTCGTTATCGTGATGTTCTACCAGGTGAATCAACTCGTGTTAAACTTCAAGAAGATACTGATGATCAAAATGATTTTATCAATGCTAATTATGTTAGTGGTTATAATAATCAAGAAAGAGCTTATATATTTACTCAAGGTAAACCTATTAAAAAAAAACAGAAAAAAAAACAAATTTTGAATTTTTTTCTTAAATTTAATTTTTAAGGACCATTACAAGCAACAGTAAAAGATTTTTGGCGTATGATATGGCAAGAAAATATATCTATTATAGTCATGACAACAAATATTCGTGAATCCGGTACAATGAAATGTTATCCATATTGGCCATTAAAAACAAAAGAATATCTTAATACAGGATTATATCAAATTCAAAATGACAAATCTGATCAATATGACAGTTTTATAATAACAACATTATTATTAAAGAAAAAGAATAATTCTGAAATTCGAACTATTTGTCATGCACATTATCTTAAATGGCCTGATCATGGTATACCAACTGGAACAAAAGATGCATTATTATTTTTAGAAAAAGTTGAATATTATAAAGAATTAACAAAAACAAAATCTCCAATACTTCTTCATTGTTCAGCTGGTATTGGACGTACAGGAACATTTTGTGCAATTGATATTGGTATAAGACGATATTTAAATGAGAAAATTATTGATATACCATCAACAGTTGTTAAAATGAGACAAGAACGTGCTGGTAGTGTTCAAACAGAAGATCAATATTTATTTGTTTATTTAGCTTTGATGGATTTTATTAAACGACAACAAACTATACAAGAAAAAATTCATAATTTAGAATTAACAAATAGTAAAAAATCATTTGATTTAGATCAAACAATGAAATCATCTTTAATTAATACATCAAAAATAATAAATTTACAAGAATCAGTATCTCAACAAGTTAAAATATCAAGTGATTCTTTAGTAACAAATATTCAACATTTAATATCATCTACAAATGAAATTATTCAACAACAAACTTCACTAGAAAGAATTTCACTAATGCCATCGACTAATGACAATGAAATAGATAGAAAAATTCGTGCATAGTCATTAATATTCTTTGTTTTTTTTTGTATTATGTTCTCTACTCATATCTGTGAATATTATACCTTTATTGTTGTTTGTACTTATCTTTCTTACACAAACCTGTCTATGTCATTGTTGTTGGCATATTTTTTGTCCTTTGTTTTTTTTTGACATAAATAAGCATTCATCGAAATCGAAAATTAAATTATCTGTACTTTTTTTTTGATTCCGTAAGAGAAAAAAGAAAAATATTTTGCTGTGTATCATCGATGCAAACCATTTTAATATGATATATGAATACGTGAGAATTATGAAGGAAAGGATTGAGTTTATTAAGCTATGATGGAGTATTTCAATAATATATTTAAAATACTGATAATTCAAGTTTTGTTTTTATATATAGAGCATGTTCATTAGTCTGATTGATGAATTATATGTTTCAGTCATGAATTTTATCAACGGAGTCTTTAATAAATTATTGATGCATTGCACTGTAAAATATAAAACAACTAACATTGTTGTAATTAAAATTTATATAAAACCGAAACATCATCTATAATCTTGTAGAATGTAGAATATGAAATCTATTTTTAACTTTGACATTTGTATATAGGAAAATTATCTATACGATTGAATGTACAGCTATGTTGCCCGTTTGTTTGCGCTGCTGACATTATACCGACAGTAGATCGCTGATCGGAGAACAATCGTTTAAGTATTAAGCTACCGTCGGTTGATTGCCGAGTTTTTGCTACTGCCGACAAATACCGCTGGCATAGCGCAAATTATACCGAACACTCCATCGACAATTTTTGTCCGGTTTGAATCACATCATAAGTAATGAAAACATCAATCTCAAATAATAAAATAATTTGTTCTTTTTTTGAACTATCTGATAAGCTTGACTTTGTATGCATATAATCGAAGAGACCTGTTTTATACAGCATAGTCTTTCAAAAAAAAAACATATTCTAAAAATATTCTTTTGTTTTTTTTTTTAAAGATTTTAATTTAACTATTTAGAAAATATTGTCTATCAATCGAAATGATATTTATTTAAATTTTTTTTTACAGTAGAGTCATTTCTTCTTTGAAGAAATGGTTTATATTACTCATTCTCGTTTCTTATTGTATAACGAACTTGATGTCACTTGTTCGATAACCCGAATATTATCAGATGCTTTTTTTATTTAACTCAGTTATTGTGTTTTATTGAGAGTCGACATACTAAGTAGATTACATTTATTGATTTATTACTTCCTTTTTAGTTGCATCATTGGTTACTGATGTATATAACATAGTGTAATTCTTTTTTTTTCTTTATGTTATACGTACGTTAAATATTCTTCGTCTCTCTCACTAATGAAATCATCGATTTTTGCTTTAATAGCTTTTAAGTTGTTATTAAATTTTGCTTATTGTAAAACTGAATCAGCTGTATCACAATATAAAATAAAATAAGATATATACATATATATAAATAATTATTTTTTTTTTGTATTTTCATTTGATTTAATATTACGGATTTTCAGTCTTTTTAGTGGACGTCATAGTTATGAAATTATAAGTACAAAAAAAATGCTACATATAAATTTTCAATTCGAAATACACTTTTCGATTCTAGTAAAAAACAACTTGTTTTATTACAAGATGGTAAACAACGTCATATAGTAAATAGATTTAATTATTTCCATGTCAAATACATGGTTATGTAGATTAAACATGACATTCTTAAATTAGTGTCAGCATGAATTATTAATGACTTAGTTAAAGGTCGAGCATTTAGTACAAGTAAGAGTCACCTCAAACTTATTGCTCAAAAGAAATTTATGACAGTGAATTTATTCACTATACAATCGAAGAAAATTTCTAGAAGCGTAACTCAGCATTGAAAGTAATCAGAGGCATTGTATACGTACTTTCCAGAAGCAGAAGGAAGCGTTACTAGAGCCCATCGAGTTGGTCCAAGTTCGAAAATTGTGAACCCGATGGACCGTAGGCGTGACCCTTCACGCGCTCCTATACGTTTAGATAATCAATCAATCAATCACTATCTCGAAAGATAAATATCAAGTAATTATCTATTTCTTTATCGATAACTGTATACATAAAAAAAATACTCTTACAGATTGTAAAGATTGAAAAGAACAGATTTCATTTAGATACATATTGCTTAATAGTCTATGATAATATTAATCGAACTATTATGATTTTTATTGTTATCATTTGTTAACGAAATTTGAAAGCATTAAAAATAACAAAAGTGTTTCTTTCTATCATCATATGCGCGCGTAAAAAAAAAGGACGTAAATTNTGGAAAGAAAAAAACAATAAAAAAACTTTAAAAATAATAAAATTCTTGTTTTCTTTTTTGATTTTTATAATATACCGTCGATTTTTAAAATTTTGTTTTTCAAGTTCTTCAGATTTTTCAGCAACTAATTCTTGAACTTCTTTTAATTGTGCATGATAACGATCAAGATGAAGTTTTAAATCAGCTGATGTTTGTGCACTTTCAATTGTTTTTCGTTTATGAGCATCTAGTGTTTGATGCATCATACTTAATTCTTTTTCAAGTATAAGTACCAGAGGTCCAAACAGGTCCACTTTTTGAAGGCCTGGCCTGCCTGTGACAGGGTTACATCCCTCCTAGCCTGCCTGTGTCTGTTCTCTGATTTCCTTGGCCTGGCCTGCCTGCCTGTCTAGGCCTGTGTATTTTTTTCACGTCAATATCATGATAAAAGTACCATAGAAAGAAGTAATAATCTTCATAAAAATTCGTACTAGTGACTGAATTCAATCTACATCACTACATTGAAAGTCTGTAATTGAAAAGTCCATGAGAATTGTCAGCTTTCCAATTAAACAAAGGTATCATGCTTCTTTATAATTGAGAGCATGTGAAACTAAGGGTAGAACAAAGACTGTTCATTTCCAAAGGTACTTCTAGTTAGACGGAGTATAAAAAAGTATAGTTTTCAGTTCACTCACAAAACGTTTTCTCGAAAGAACGATCGATTTCTAGTCAAAATCGCTCGGCGAAAATTGGCATCGTTCTGAATAAGCAAGTAACTTCATTAAAGAGACAGCTACAATGCCTACCTGTAAAAACTGCGGACACACTTTCATCGAAAAAGTAATTCATGTAAAAGTTAGAAAAGATCCATTTTAAATGACTAAAATCATTATTCCTTTATTGGTTGTCAATTGGTAGGGAATCGATTACAATAAAAACAAATCAAAGTCAATTCATTATCGATTCCTAATTGATTAAAAATGTATAATGTTACTGAACCTATAATCAACTTTTTGCATCACTTCTTTTATAAAGACTAGATCTGCATTCGTCACAGCATCAGAAAATTTAATTTGATATATGCTTATTCTTTTGTCACCGCTTAGCAAAAAGTTAAGGAATGCTACACCGTGCTTTAGAATGCTGGTACCTTCAGAGACCTTGAATATTTTTTCGTGTAGCTTTCTCTTCTCATACTTTGTAATAAAACATTATATAGAATGTTTGAAGATAATTTTACGGTATATATCTTTCAACTTGAAGTTAGATGACAATTAATAACAGTATATAAATAGTAAAATTTCACACAAAAAGCTATTTATGTCTTCTGGACCATCCGATTTTTAATTTTCTAAGGCCTTGTATAAGTAAAAGTGAAAGTAATTATGGCTGTCTGTATATAAAAGAAAGGCTCTCCTTCAGCTGAATAAAAAAACGCGCGACGCAGTAGGGATGTGTAAATAATATCAACTTCGAACTCTATCCTTTTTCAGAGTTGGTGATGTCTGTGGGTATTGACAATTTCACAGGTACCCACATACGTTGAAAATTTTCATTACTGATTAAGAGTTTACGAACTGAACATTGGTGATATGTAGACAAAATGAAAACAATGCTAAGATAGTCAACGTGTGAAAGATATGGGATTTTTGTTCAAAAATATTTTCATTGAACTTCTCATGCTAGATCACAATGTCACTTAAAGTATTGGGATCAAGAAAGAAACAGAATTCAATCAGTGGTAAATCTGCAACAGAAAAAAGGATTTAGAATCAATTAATTTAATTAAAATTGAGAAATATAACAAGTAGATAATGATAATTATGAAAATTTGTGCTCATCATCTCTTCAGAATGGTAAGGGTATTGATTTCCTATAAGTATCTTTAATACTCATTCCGTAGTATTTGTCTGATTCACCGCGCTT
>CAJNSZ010000006.1:197925-217969 GCA_905329745.1 Rotaria sp. Silwood2 | reverse complement strand
TAATTTTAAACAAATCTTTAAATGAAAACTAACTTAGCACCATCATGATGAACAAGAGGATTTTCTGGTTTGGGAAGATCAAGAATAATTTGTTTCGGTTGGGGTTTAGCTGCGGCTGCATATTGTTTTGCTTGTGCCCAATTAAATTTTGCTCCACAACCAGATTGAACATTTCCTCCATGTGCATCTTGTCCACATATCATTGAATCACAACCTTCAAGACGTTGAACAACACGTTTACATGATGGACAAAGACGACAATTATCAGCTTTATATTTTTCATCATTCATTAATTCTTCATAACGACGGCGCAAATCATTATTTCGACCTTCATTGTCTTTATTTCGACGATTATAATCAGATAATTGTGATGCATATGCAGCATCTTGTTCAGCTCTCATTGTTAAATAACGAGCACGTTCTTATTTTAAATAAATCTGTTCAAAAAAAAAAAAAAACTCTTAATTAAAAAAGAAACGAACCTGTTTGACACCAAAAAAACCATCGTTGAGTTATTTGTGGAAGTTGTTCACATGTTGTACGATAATGATATTGTTGATTACAAAGTGAACAAAATTCTTTATTACAAATTGGACAAGTTACTCGAAAACGTTCATTTGGATCAGCAGCTTCAGCTATCCATGGACAATTTTGATTTGGACATTTAATTATGCCGCGAGTACGACTTGAATATACATCAAATGTTTTTTTCATTTGATAATCTCGAATTATTTTTAATTCTTCATCTGGAATTCTTAATTGATTTAGTTCACCATCTTTCAATGGATTTGTACAAAGTGCACATGTTAAAATTTCTCCGTTATTCATTTTTGATTTACATGATTGATAATAACATGAATAACATATTTTATGATTATCATTACAATCAAATACATATATATCATCATATGGACACGATTCCATACATACATCACAATCTCGTCTTGCCATTTCATATGGAAATGTTGATCCTATATTAAACTTTTTTTTTATATATTTATCTTTTTTAAACTATTTACCGAATATAGCAAGAGCATCAATTATTGACCAAGGATCGAGATTTTCCTGACCATTTTTTCTTTGTTGTTCAATAAAATGACGAATTTGATCTTTTGGAAATGGATATTTTGTTTTAGTTAAAACAAAATGAGTTAATTTTTCATAATGAGATGTATTAGCATGTTGACATTGTCTTGTATGATCTTCTAATTGTTTAAATGGATATGGTAATTGACAATATTCACAAGGTATTAAATCTTCACATGATTGAATATGTTCATCAAAATCTTCATATTGATTTAAATCAATATAAAAACGACATTTAGAACAGAATGGTCTTTGTTGACCTTTAACAAGTTTTAAAAGACGATCACTAACACGACGTTCAAGTGGCATTAATGATATATCATATCGAGATAATTCATAATCACATAAAGTTTTATGACATACTGGTGTTTGACTATTTCGAACAAATTCTTCCATTGAACGTTGAAGACATAATAAACAATGATTATGATGATCATGACAATTTATTTCTCTATATAAACGATCTTCTTTATTTATTGAACAATTACTAAATATAGTTATATTTTTTTTTTTTGTAAATAATTTATTATTATTATAAATGTAATTTACCATGTTAAACATTTAAGATTTTTTTTATTTGATGAACTTGATAATTGTTTGTCTGTTTGAGCAACACATTCTAATACATGATTTTCATATTGAGATAAATCAATTGATTTGAAACAAATAATACAATCTTTTTTTCTTTTTGTATTTATATTAGATGAACTTTTCAATTCATTTTTATCATCCTTTAGATTTTCAAATTATTTTTAAATAAATAAAAATAATAACAAATTCTAATAAATTACTTTTTTAATAGAATTTAATCTTGTTTTATGATCATTTTCATAAGAACTCTTCCTTGAAAATGATGATGATAATGATAATGAACATGATGCAACATGTTGAGCATATTCATATTCAGGAATCGATTTCGAACATATTATACAATAGTTTGTCTTATTTTCCTAAAAATTCTTTAAATTATTTAACAAAAGAAAATAAATTAAAATAAATAATAAAACTTGTTTATTAATATAATTATCATTTGTTTGTTCATTGGAACAAATTGAAATATGTTCTTCATATTCTTGTTGATTTATAGATTGAGAACAGAAAACACAGTGTTTTTTTGGTTTATGTTTTGAACTCGAACATGTTGAGTAAATCTATAATTCAATTAAATAAAATAAATTGAAAATATAAAAATAACAAACCGTTGAAGGATCTCTTCGATATTCTGATGTATGATTAAAATTTTCTCTATTTGTTGACCAATATAACATCATTTTTAATTGTATTTCTAATTTAACTACGTCGATTTGAACGAATATTTATGAAATAGAAGAGCCAAAGTCGGACAAAACTTTTAATCCAACTAAATTGAGCATGGTTATGATTAATCTTAACCACTAGTCAATAATAAGAAAGTTGTAAAAATTCGAGTTTGTATCTCAATCTATCTTGATATTTGAAATCGAAAAACAATCCATGTAGTTTTTTTTTGTAATTATCATTCTGTTCATTACTATGATAACTTCTGTAAAAGCTGAAAGGAAGATTGATAAGCTTGTAGATACCACCTTTTACACACTTTGATTCGATTAAAAAAAATTCACTTATTTAAATAATACTTTTCGTATTTGATTTTATCTCTTCGATAATTGAGTCAAAAGATAAACTAAAAACAAAACAGTCATTCCAGATTGTTTCTAGAAATTCAGGAAAAGGGTTTTTAACTTGATCAATGAATGCATTCTGATAGAACTGAGAAACATAAGCTTGACTAATTTTACTACTTGAGTCATCTATATTAATATGAAGAAAGTCTTAGATCGTCTTTGAGTCTAGCACGACTGTTACTCTACTAGGCAAGATTTTCATAGGCTTCAAGTCTCGGTGTTTATTATTGAGCCCGTTCACGAGACACATAGAGAACACTCTTCGAAGTGAAAAACTTCGCTTGTAACATATTAAAAGCAAATAAATTTTTGTACAACAAGTTAACTTAGTTCTCTTGTTATGACTCAAGTGACGTCAAAATCAATGACAAATCCTGATTTTTACGAGTTTTCTGAACCAAAATATTTATATTCTATTATTAACAAAAAAAAACCAATTGAAAGTTCGGGCAGACTACAAAAATGAGTGTGTTTCTATCAAAAAAGAACGAAGTTATTTTATTTATGAGAACAATTTTTTTTTTTTTAGTAGTCCAATGCCCGTGATAAGATTTGTTGATATAAATTAGTTCTAATTTCAAAAGTTTTCTTTAAACAGTTCTCAAGATCAAAATTCATATGGAGATTTCTTTGATCGATTTGATATTGATCTATAAAGAAATGATACTTATCTTACTTGATTTTATCCGTCATTTGCACTTACAAAAAACTGCTGTTAAATAAACAAATTGAATTCACTGAATATGACATAATTCACTGTCATGTAATATGACATTATATTTTGATATTTTTAAGGTATTTCTTGGTCTCCACAGTACGATTTGAATATTCTATCCGACGATTGTCGACATACGTTTCAATCTTTTGCCGAAATTACGAATGGAACAAAACAAGAGTACAAAATCAATCGAACAGAATTGTTCGGTGGAGATGTATGCTTACAGAAAGAAAACGGAACCAAACGACGTCGTAATCGATCCAGAAGTAGAAGCCGAAGTTTAAGTGATACTTCTGATGATGATGATGATGAAGATGAATTTAATTCGATTGATATAATACCGACTATTGGTGTACTAGGAGAACTAGCAGGTAAGTCTAATCTCTTTAAATACTGTACTTTCTAATTTTGTTTAACGTACTGAATCTAATAGGTCTTTATCTATATTCAATTGATCAACCGTTTTTACTCTTGCCAAATTCGTCATTTGTTTTACCATTCATCAATGCGACAATTCAAATAAGCAAATGTGTTAGTCTCACACTTCCCTTTAGTAGTCACACGCAAATACGAAAGTTACAACGAAAATATTGTATTGAATCAATTGATAAATTTCTTCCTACTGGATCCATAACTATTCGAGAACAGGGACGTTTAGTCGGAGTAACGACTTTGCCTGACATGGCTGTGGGTGACAAACATACGTTCAGTTCTGGTCAAGATCCTGATGTGAGTTCATTATTTTCTCTCAAACTATCTATATAATTATCTTGTCGTTAAGGTTACATTAAATCGTCAAGTAAAGTTAATTTCCAAAGAAAGACATTCAGCTATGTATGCCGTTCATCTAACATTTAAAAATGTCAAGTCAATTCCAGTAAAATTTGAATATAGAGAAATAATTGACAATTCAAATACACAATCCAAAATTATTATCAAAGGATCCGATGAACAACGAGCCCAAATTCAGGTGATTGAGAATGGTATTCAAATAGAGAACAAAAATAGCACAGACAATCATCATAGTATGTTGGCAGCGAACGGTGGCGAACAAATCTATGAATATGAAATTAATCTTAATCATTCTAAAAAAAGTAATTCATATAGGAAAAGACGACGAGAAGAATAATATCAATATGTCAAATTTGGAATTTATAACAAAATAAACACGACAATTGACTATTTTATTTTTTGTCATATTTGATCAACGTTATTGCTCTTTTTTAAAAAATCTCCTTTTCAGCATCAGTTTTTTGAGATAGACAAATTGTTCATGATCAAAATAATCAAGGACACAATCACTTATAAAAAGCAACTGAAAAGATTACGAGCACGAAATCTAATTTTGTACTATTCATGTATAGATACGAAATCACAAAAAAATACACATTTACATATGGTTCTTCAGAACTACTGCTTATTGCCAATAGGAACCATTCTATTATAGGTTCGATTAAAGTTTAAAAAATTAATCAAACTGTAAAACTTCGTGTAAACCAAAACATAAAAATAGAAGATCTATAATGTTTTTATTTTTTACAGACGTCATCTTTTAGATATGATCTTTTCAATTTTTCAAATTCTATAACTTATGATACACATTCGATAAATATTATTCTTAATTGAACGATATTAACATAAGACAAAGGTATATATAAGGATTAAATTATCTTCAATTTTTTCTTCTAATAAAGATATCAAGATTTTTCAATTAGAACATGAACATGAGTCTTCAGTTCATCAATGCTTACACACCGAAATCTGCAGCAATATACTATTGAATATAAGATTTTTTTTATCTTTGACAGATGTTGTCCAAAAATTGTAAAATTTTCTTTTATCGTAGCTAACCAAACTGAGATCTTCGTGTAAACGGGATATCAAGCCAAAAACTTCATCTATAGTTTCGGTACAAACCTAATATAACCTCTATAAATGGTATCCTCTGATAACTAAAGGTGTAGCTGTGAGTTTAGGTGTGAGTGATTAAAAGAGAATAACCTGCACAAATCCATCCTATTCTCATTTAATCAATCACACTCACGCCCAAAGTCACGTAGATATTTTATAAATTTCGTTATGTAGTAAAACACAAGTATCGTTATGATAAAAAATATTGCAATTTGATGCAAAAGAGACTTGAGATAAAGCATATTGATTCTCTGAAATAAAAAAATAATACTGAGCATTTTGTGACTTACTTTAATTTATTGAGATAATAAAAAGAGCTAAAATGTATGATATTGAGAAAAGACAATCAGCATTCGAAATCCAACTTTATCTTTTCTAACAGTTCTTGTATGTATATATATATATGTGTGTGTATAACTATGACTGAAGTATTTTTAACTAACGCGCTAAATATTTACTTTTTAGTTTCAATAATGGTTTATATACAGGAGTTTGATATTTTGGATATGTTGTATTTAGTATGAGAGCAAGAATATCGGTTATTACTTCATCTGATCATAACTCATCATATAGTTGAGATATATTCAGTGGCACTCTCTTCAAGCATAGGTACTGCTGTTTTGTGCACTAGTGTATAGTCTATGAAGAAACAGTTGATATATTTTTTCTTCTCCACTTGAATCTTGATTTAAATTATCAAGTAGAAGTTCATAAGATAAAGCGTACTTTGTGTAACTTTTCAAAAGTTAATTCAACAGGTAGATAGATATGAACTATATGAAATGCGTCTCTATCTAATACTTTCTGATATTATTCATATTTTCCTTATTTTTGTCACTAATTCGCTACATCTTTTTTTAGTTTGAATTTTAATACGTTTATTTCTTCTAATATAAATTCATGTATTTATATTTGTACCAATTGATGCTTTCATTTATTACTTATTTCTTGTGGTAAGAATTTTCAGCTCAAATAGAAACTTAGAATAGAAAAGAGTCTTTTATGGATATATTCTTCCACGAAGTTATATAAATCTTTATCTTTTTGTATACTTCTATTAATGTGCGTTGACATATTTCACTTTATTTCTGTCGATCTTTTAACGTCGATGTAAAGAACCTCGGTTACGTCTCAGACGATACATCCCATACTCACTCCAAAGAACTTTGGTCATCTTCATCAAGATCAACTTCATTCTCATTTTTAATTAAACATTTTTTTTTATCTTTGTATGTTCTTTGTAGAAGTTTCTTGAAAGATCTTACTAGAAAAGATTCGGAAAGAGAAAAACAATGCTCAGTAATTTTATATACATGATGACGAAGACGAGATCCAAAAAATTTGTAAGCATTTAGAATAAATATTACAAACCAATATATTTGATCAACTACTTTGCAATTAGTGAAATAATATTCTTCTTTAGCCATTGCAATGGTAAATTGAAGAGCCATATCGCGAATAACAAATGATCTAATTATATGTAGGGAACCTTTTAACAAAGGATAAAATACTAAAGTTGAAGAGAACATTTGATCGATCTCCCGTAATGCAACATCTGGTTGTGATCCAATACCAATAAGAGCAATAATAGGTATAATATCATTCTTAAGTAGATGAGTGAATCGTTGTCAAACTGCATGAAAAATGAAAGTAGCTCAAGTATGTATACTTAAAGGAACCTTATTTCTACGTTAAATTAAGTCGTATTTATATTTGTGAAAAGTCATATATTAAGTGAAGAGAAAATCATGCGCATCAAAAACGAAATACATATGGTCTTAAGCTAGATCGATTTGCTATCAGGATGAATTGTGATAAATATTGATCGAAACTTTAGTTTTAAATTTAACAAATGTGTATAAAATACAGTAACGAACAAACAGTACACAGAAAAAATAAATTTGCTAATGATTAGATCTGGTCTTTTAATTTTCAACATATCATATGAATTCTTTTTAAAAAATTCCTTGCAATAGACTTTTTAACTGCTGCTAACATTGCGAGAAAAACCACTCAATGAAGAGATAAAAAGAGAATGGTGTGATCGCCAAACAATTAGTGGACTCGTGATACTCTTTGGGCTTATGGCTATTGGAAAATAAGTCATAATTACCATTTAGGATCAGAAAAATGGAGCACACGATAGATGTCTCTGCTGTCAACAGTATTGATGTAAAAAAATTTAGATTTTTTCGTTTAGAAAATTATGTTTGACAATAGATTCCCGTGTTAATGAAACACGGATCGAATATATGCTAAGTCGTCCAGGTGTTATGAAAAAAACTTCCCTGTGTCTATTCTCATTTTTCTGATTAGTTTCACTTAAGAAACAAATAAATTGATTCTTTTGATTTCGAGAATGTTTTCTACTTACTACAAAGCCACTGAAATCGAACCTTTTACATTTGCACATATTACTTCCAGAACTTTATGATTGCTATATAAACTATTGTGTAATTGAGTTTTTCTTCAATCAAATAATTTATTTCGTAAAGATTATCATGTCAAAAATCATATTATGATGAGAAGGTATAGATGACTGGTGACTGTTCTTCGTTTGAACCGATAATCACATTCCAATGCTGTCAGCTCTGACTGAGAATAAAAGATTGCAACAGCTATAAACTGCTATCTTTTACCTTCTACTTTACAATGTTTTTTTTCTCTAACTTTTTTCATTGAACATTCTATTTGTTCGTACCATGGATGAGTAAGGATGCCACAAACGACATCTATTTGTTATTTATTTTTGATAACAACAATTCTCTCCAAGTTACAGTCAACTATTGTCGTATTATGTCCTCTTGCCTTTGACTTTTGTAGTGATTCAATGATGAAAAGAGCACATGTTCTGTGAGCTGAATGATACTTTATTCCTTCGTTAAACAAGAAATGTTTAGTGGATGATGCTTTAAACTATTCTGTCGATTGTTTTTCGGACTTTTTTACTTGAGTTTGTGTAATATAATCTCATTCGCATCAGTATTTCGTTTATCTTGGTTCTATTTTGGATATGAGAAAAATAACAACTGTCACATCTGAATCAAACGATTCATTCATCATTCGATTATATTCACTCTTTTCGTTTTATCATGAAAAATCTACTTGTTACAGTCGTTGTTGCCACTGCACTCGTATTTGCTATTAATGCTATTCCGACTCGTCGTGAAGCGAACGAAATATCATGTGAGCATGATATTTGTCTCAATGATATATTCATCTGCATATGTGGTTCGACATTAACACCGGATGATCCATGTGGTTGTCCATTTCGATGTACACAATGTTCATTTGAATATTTACCATCGTTCAACTTTAATTTTACTGGTATTATCTTTCCAGAAATTGATTGGTCCAATCTTGTTTTTGATTTTTCGAATTTGAATCTGAATCTTGGCAAAAAAAAATAAATTTATGAGACTTGTTTCTACCAATGACATTCACCAATAAACGATACTATTTGCTTTGCATCTAGAAAATTTTATTATCGTGTTCTTACTAATTCGATGATGACTAAGATTAAATAGATGGGTGTGGGTATTCTCTAATTTATACAGTCACACTCCATTCTTACCAACACCATCTTGAAGTCTGACTAAGATTTGGTTCATAGGAAGCAACCACTCATAATACAAAAAACATTTTGTTGTTCCCAGTAGAAGAGGCTCAAAACTAAAACGGATAATACGTTTTATGATCATGATCTTCTCTAGATTCTGTTAAATTGCTCCACATCATAAAAGGTCTTAATCCACCACTCAGTTTTATAATTCGTATGCAGCCTTACGAAGTTCAGGGAAGTTTTTTGAAGTTTAAAGTCATGAAGGATAGATGTAAATGTTGAAATTCCCTTCATCGACATTCATCTGCCCATTTACACCTACAACTATACCCCATACTCCGTTCAAATAATAAGTATTGTGTATTTATAAATATAATACGCTTTACGATTGTTTTGAATACATTGAGAACGCAAATAGCTCGAGACTTGCAGTTTTCCCCAATTGAAGGAGATATAAAGACGTCTTTTTCTAATATTGTGTAAGACAAAATCGTTTGAAAATTAGTCAATTCTGCAAAACATGGCAAAAAAATGCATAAACATGATCTGTAATTCTAATAAAATTTTGGCTTTAACATTTGATCGAAGTAGAGAAATCTCGATTTTTATAATTATAAATATAATTTGCATAATTATCTTCTACATTCTAAAGCAAATAAATCATTTATTTACTCGCAAAAAAATTATAAAATTCTTTTAATTTTTTTAATCAAGATTTCTTCCTTTTTATTGAAATTTCATATAAATGATAGATGATTTCGTCTTACATAATATTAGAGAACCAGACGTCCCATACATTCCCTTTTGATTATTAAAAACCACAAGTATTCAGCTGTCTGCATTCTCGAGTTATTCAAAGAAAAACAAAACAAAGCACATGATACTTCTTAATGGACAGTAGTCACTAAGAGAGATCGTATGGATAACAAGTGAAATATAACGAAGAAAAAATTTTGTTTGTTGAATTTCCATGTTTCAATATAATATCTGTTCAATTAATCATCATAATTCAATCATAATGATTTTGTTTTATCTAGAATGGTAACAGCTCAGAAGTTCTGATTCGATTTGTATAATTAAATTCTTCTATGTTATGAGAGTCATGGTTATAAGTTTATTTTTATACAGAAAACAGGTTGCCAAACATGCACTACAAGTACTTTTTGACCACAATGGCTCATCTAGTAAAGAAGTTGTATGATTAGATGTGTTTTTTCTTAAAAAATAAAATATATGCTGTCAACTATATCTATCCATACGAGTGTTTGACAATTGTAAACATTTAATAACATTATTTTTATAATGGAGAAATGGAAGATATCCAATCAAATCAATCGATAATAATACATGTATAATCAAATCACTATCAACCACTAACGATCAAAATATATTACAAAATATTATGTGTATTCAAATATTATCATCAATATAATTTAAAAAAAATATAAAATCTATTATAGACCAAGAAAGTTATGCAATAAGACAAGATTCAATTATTGATTTAGCTATATTTAAAGTGTATGAGAGTCTAAGCAAGACTGCAATTGATTATGGTCTTGAGCGTGAATTAGTTTTTCTTCGTATTGTTATTGTCAATGATAAATCATCAGACAAATCAATGTTTGCTCGAATGTTTCTTCGATTTTTATGTGATTTTTCGCATGTTAATGTTGATATTCGACGTCCAGTAAAAAATATATATTATGTTAGGGTGTGGGTGTGGGTGTGGGTGTGGGCGTGGGTGTGGGCGTGGGTGGGTGTGGATGTGGGGTGTGGGATGTGGGCGTTGTGTTCTCTCACCCACACCCTCATCCACACCCACACCCACACCCACAGCCACAGCCACAGCCACCCACACCCCACCCACACCCACACACCCACACCCACACTCACACTCACACCCACCCACACCCTAACCTTGATCAATTCTATCAGTTAGATCGACAAAAATATGCTGCTATAGAACCAAAGAAAGGAAGTATGTTAAATATTGAACGAAAAATTTTATTGCGTAATTGAAATGGAAAGAAAAAAGTTATACATCTACAATTAATCATGGTGTGGGTATGGGGTGTGCGTGTACGTCTGGGTCTGGGTCCCCAATAAAAGAAGACACCCACACGCANAATACCATAGGCAGAAAGAAGAAAAGGTGAAGGAATTTGACCGGACGAGGTATTAAGAAGAGGTTGTAACATATGGACATTGATGAAGGAAGATGTTTGTTTTTCTTCAAACCATTTTTGAAGTTCTACATATGAATCCGTACGATGCTGATCAGGTAGGGGCTGTCCGTGTGCAAGAGGTGTATCAAAGCCAATGAATGAGTTGGACATTGAATCATAAGTCACTTTAGAAATTACACCAGTGGCATCCTCTGCAGCAAAGGCAAAAGTGAAGCCATTCGAAGAAAAGTAATCATGCATTGCGTCGAACCGAAAGTGAGCCTCGTACATACGAAAGGAAGAATTTGCAAGTCTTTTTTTAATAGTGGTGATTGATGGAAGAAAACCAGGAACATTGAGTGAAACAAATCGATACGCATTTCGACCACTATAAATGAAGAGTAAAATAGCAAACTTCATAATATAGTCGGAATATTGAAAGTTATTTTTCGATCTTGTCAAATTAGTACAAATGTTGTTTAGTATTTCAATGAGTAGTGTGAGATCGTTTCGATCGGAAAGTGTATGAATATCTGTACAAAGTTTGATGAGAGAAGAAAGAGCAGGAAATTTGTTGAGAAGTTCAATAGAGAGTGTCAGATGATCAGAAGTTGACGTAATATTGGATGACGGATAGTATTCATTTTCATCGAGACGAGCTTGTTCTCTAAGAGCATTCATGAGTTCATCAACACGAGCTTGAAATCCGATCAACACTGACCATGTACCATCGTGAAGCTGTACTCCCATGTCGCTCATTTTTTATGAATCCCGGCGGGATCTCGCGGGATTAACTTTTCTCGGCGGGATCTCGCGGGATTAACTTTTCCCGGCAGGATCTCGCGGGATTGCGCAAAAGTGACGGGATCCTGCGGGTTCCCAGTCAAAAAGAACGCCCATGTCGTCAAAATTGTCTAAGTTTTAACGATTAATTGCCGATCAACCAATCATCCCATCTAATTTAAAAACATTTTCAAGGACATTCGTACAGTCAGTTGACAAAGGAGATTATTCTCAACTTTTTCTTTTCTTTTCTATTTCATATACATCCTCACCGCACAATAAATTTTGTTCATTTTTTCATTCAGGGAAATTTCTAAATTATTCATCCGTTTTACTATATATTAAGAACTAGAGACATAAAAGAATCACACAAGTCTGATTGGATTTGATTTGGTTTAGATTATGTTTGAAAAGAGGTACGCGTAGGTGTGGGTGTGATTTGGAAGTAAAAGTCAATCTTCTATCACCCACATTCACCCTTAAATTATTTTTTTAATTTTTTTCTTTTTAAAATTACTTGTGTAAGTGCCATGACCAGTGGATTTCTTATATTTGTAAAAAGCTTATCTTAAAAAAGTAGTGAAATATACTTTCGTATTAAAAAAGGCCAAGGGATATCAATGTATTCTATATTTTAGTTTACGGATTCATAGAATAAAAAAATTATCTTTTTCATAATTAACATTTTAAAATACCGATTCTAAAAAAATATTTCTATATTTGAAGAGAGATATGAATAACAAAAATTTTTATGTAAAATAAATTAATTTTATTATGATTTAAATTATAAATAAATTTAGTTAGAAATCAGTTTTATTTAAAAATATGAACTGCTATTATTCAAATTTATTTTTAAACGTAAATTCTCAAAAAATAATTTTTTATATATCTATTTTAAATTAACAGCAAAATGACATCCCTAGCTGTTACTCGTAGTAAAATTTAAGTTAGCAAAGCTTAGTCGAAATATACCTAGAAAATTCAACAACAGCAGATATATGTAAGTTTAGTATAATGGTATATTCCGTGCCTCCAAAATACAAGTTCATCTGATCGAATCTGCTCTACGGTAATAAAAAGCGAGTTGGAACACGCTGAGTAAGCACGAAGGTATATTGATGAACAAAATCGTTCTCAGAGAAAGTCAACAAATACTGAGCAGACTCCTTCTATAAACATCAAGTATTCAAAAAAAGTTTATTTTTGTATTTTTTTTCCATGGGAACCATCTTTATTGATTAGAACAAAATCGCGGAATAATCGCGATTTTTTTGAAGAAATCGGAAAAAAAATCGCCAGAAATCCCACAATGTAACGATTTTATCACGATATAATCTCACAATTAATCTGCATGATATATCGCGATAAATCTTCGATTTTTGCGCGATTTTTATCATATGGGCGGGATCCCGGCATTTTTCATGGGATTGCCGAGATCCCGCGGGATCCCGATATTTTTCGAGCGGGATCCCGCACAGGATCCCGGACGGGATCTCGCGGGATCCCGACGGGAAATTGCCGGGATGAAAGACATGGGAGAACGTCTTATTGGTTAGCGTTTTATATCTATGTTCTGAAGACAAAAGAAAGAAAAAATGGTTGTGAATTGAATGACACATGTTTTCTTCATGTGTGTTTGCTAGAAAGACTAACAACATAAGTACTGAAAATAAAATCGATTGAAATATTTTTCTAAACAAATTACAGTTTTCACATTTAGAATGTCTTGTGTTATGTTTTCTTTTCACGACTAAAATCACAATGTTGTTAGTATTGCTGCTACTGTTCAAAGATGACGAATAGAAATCAATCACATAGATAACATTTAATCTTGTTCCTGGTGGTACATCCAGTCATGGCATAAAATAGTAAAATGCCATTGAAATACCTTCGCATTGTAATAGAAATAACAATGTGAAACTGTCACATCTAGGAGCATTATTTGTGATACTGAACCGTCACTTTTCCACAAAAATAGTCCATTATGTTTGCTAGAAAAAAATCACTTTTATCCTTATGCAGATTAAAATTTCGGATTTTAATTTTTTTTATATACTCTTCCCTAGACGAAAACTCAGTAAAAGAAGCATAAATGAAGAAGACAAATTCATGAGTGCAAATCACTAGACTTTTTCTAGTTGCAATAGTCTCCGCTTCATGAGATAGATCTCATCTCAAAGCGATTTATTACATCACCCGATTATCTTATTGATGAGAATTGCTAGTGTGTTTGTGCATGAAAGCTCTCCAAGTCTGTCATCTAGAAAAAAAAAGTTGTTCATCAATTAGAGTCATCTGTAGGTTTCAATTAACGGCATAAATCTAGAAGCAATAGATTGTTCCAACGGGTAACTTGAATCCATTGCTAGCAAATAAGTTTTCTCTTAACAAATGACTCTGTACTGCTCTATAGAAGTTTAAATGAATAATCTTTAAGCGAAAACAAGAGAGTGTGACATTAGCCTACTAAGGAAAGAATATCATGGCAATATCGAAAATTACCTTTTTCTACATAGTCTTTCAGTTTATTGGTCTCTCAGTTTCTCAAAACTCTCAATACTAACTAGAAGTAAGATGATCTTGCTTTTTTTTAGACGTATTAGTGCATAAATGAATACAAAACAAGAACATAGAGTACCGCGAATATATAATAAAACGCTGTGAGTTAGCTTGATCATGTACAAATTCTAATTTTCATAAAAACAAGAAAAAGTAGTTTCAATTTTTTTTCAAATGATGTTTTGTTTCTCAAACACTCTTCTTTCCTTTTTAAGGTGACTATTTATTTTGTTCCGAAAGGATGGTTTATACCACTGTTGCATGGGTAATGAATCAATCTATGTTCACTTCATTGATATGATTTTTTAAGTTGACATCGTGATATATGATTGATTAATTTTTTGTATGCGCTTTTGGATATTATTATTTTTTCATCTACATTAATAATAGATATTAATATTATCCGACATGCCCGCCAATGATAATCCATGATAACAGATTCGTTCCATTTATTTTTATATCATCGTCATTGATGTATTAGGCCAGCTCATCAGTAAATGGTCGATTAAAATGTTTCATAGGATCATTAGATCGAGCGTTGCTTATAATGTTCATTATCAAATAAATTAATGATCGAAAAAAAATGAATTTTTTCTCACCATTTCTGACGTTCATAAACTCCTTCATGTAGTTATGTTTTGTAAAACAAACTTCTATGAGAAACTATATAATCGTTTTGTTTATTAATAGATATGAGATTCTGATCCGAATAGGATTGTTCCAGAATATGTGATTGAATTGATTAAAGAACTATTTATCACATCTTTGCAATAGAGATCTGGAAAAATCACTCCTTGTTTTGGTGTCCTGGTTTCGGTCTCAATTAAATTTTCGTATTAATCCTACCCTTGATTCTATGGGTCCAGTGTCATTTCTACAATCACGCAACTTTTTGGTTATAATCAATATGATTTTTCAAATATATAAAATATCTAACTAAAGATTTCGATTCAATATAGAGAAATGACTCAACAATACTTAAAATTAAATGCATATATATTATCTTTCAGATTCTTCAAGTTATATTAATAACTTATTATGTTATGGAATAACTCCAATCATTGAAATTAGAATCGATATCAGTAAAGAACTTTCGTTGGAGTTATGAATCATTTTACATATTCTTAATTATAACAGAACAATAATCATGCAAATATTTAATAAACTACTTGAAAAATAGTTTTATCGAGACCATTTTGCACATCCTTACTTGGCGCAGCTGTGTGTCAAAGTGTGAATTTTATTTTATTTTGTATGAAAAATGATTGAATTTTACGATCTGGCATTTTTTGACAAAGAACAAAAAAAAGTGATTTATTACCTTACAAAGGTTACAAATGTCTACTGTGTGACATATGCACTCTGTAAGAATGTAGGAAAGTAAACGAGTATGATTAATATGCATATTTAACTTCTAAAGGAATTTCTTCGAACATGTAAAAAAAGCCGTTGACCCAAGTACTGTTATTGCACTTTAACAATAACATAGACAGCAAGAGTTCATAGAAGATATTTTCAAGTAGATATTTTTTGTAAACAAATTGAACGTCCATGCTTAATCTTAGATTATAGTATTAAATTGAAAACAAAGATTATCATGAACTCTTGCTTATTTATGTGAGAGATAGGAAATAAATATATGCACATGTATATTTCAAACGATATTATATATCATTAGAAAATAGAAAGAACAACAATCAACTCACACTGATTTTTAATGGATTCATTGTAACATTCAAGTATAAACATCAACTACTATCTCAAAAACACTATTCAAGCAAACATAAAGCATCAGCTTAAAACCTTGATACAAAAATATAATGGGGTACTTATGTGATTCGAACCAGATAAAAGCCGCCAATCAACGGTTGAGTATAACATGCAACTTCGATATACAGTGGTAAATGTTTTGTAGATAAGTGCTTATCTCTGTCAACAACAGTGGCAACTAAATAAGAATTGTTTACTCAGTAGGATATGATTGAAAATGAGAAGGAATATAATATACAAACTTGTTTTCTTATCATTCATTTCACGTTTAAAACTCGCTGTTTTTCGTGAATTACAGATCATTCATTCATGTATTTGTTAAAGAAAAGAAAACAAAGAAAAAGAAGTAGCTATATCAATACCAATAAAAAGAAACAGAAAAAAAACAAGAGATTCAGACTTCTCTTTGCTAGGAAAAAGTACAATTCTGTATAACAATTTAGACTTTAGGCAATGTCTAAAATTGCCATAGAAAATTCGCCATTCTGAAAGGAAATAACATAAATCAATCGCTTTTAAAATTTTCATTTATGGAATATCTAATACATGAATTCATCGTATTACTGATTGATTATCGAATATCATTGTTATTTATATTAGGCGTTGGTTCGTCGCGTCGAGCCATGAAAATAGTGACAGCATTAGCAGCCAAAAATATAAACGCAAAAATTCCCATAACCTAAATTTAAATAAAGTTTAAACTTAAAAAACAAAAACCATTATTTCAGAAGACTTACTCCACCAGCAACTTGACCAGGAAGTCGACAATAATGAATTGTTACACTGGATGCAATCTAATATTCAATAAAATATAGACTAAATCTTTTTTTCATGCACAAAAAAAAGTCGAATCTTTACCAAAAGATAGAGTGCATCATGGGTTGTTGCAAAAAAATCCTACAAATAAAAAATGATATAATCACTCTATGGCAAGCCTTAAAAACATAGGTCAACACGGAAGTTGTTGTTTTTCTATTGACTCAAAATGATAATGTTTCGTATGTGTTTGTAAACAATACGATCATCATAACGTTGTCGGTTATATTTAACTATCGACGCATCAAATAATCAATTGATATTCTTTTTTTTTCGTTTTGCTTACCAAAAATTCAAAATCAATACCAGTAAATCTTGTTTTAAGTCGAAAAAGAAAAATAATAATAATTATAACTTGCATTATAATAACAAGCCATGTAACCGAAGCCAAAAATGCATGATTACCATTACATTGTGATGTTGACGTTACACAAATAAAGGCAATAAAACTAAACAACTAAAAAATAAACTATAAGGAATATATCTATTATTATGATATATTATTATTATTTCAACTAGTTATGGATATTATTTGACACGATATTCAAGTAATAGGATTATACTCAATAAGTAAACAGACGAACTATTTGTCTACACACTTGACTTGTTGGATTAGATTTCTTTTGTTAAGTTCTATTCAAAAAGAAAAACTACTTTCTATTGAATTTATTTACCAAACAAGCAAATTTGAGAATGCCACGAATTGATGTAACATAGGCTTTATCAATACGACTTTCAGAGATGGGTGGTGGTTGACCATAACTAACATGTTGAGGATGACCAGGAATCATGTAACTAGGTGTTGTATTATGAGCATTCATGTTCATCGTCGTCGTCATCGTCGTCTACAAATAGAAAAAAGATCGGTACATATAGTCGACACTGATTTAGCTTCTTTCTTTGTCCCCTTCTCTTTGCATCGGTAATGTGTGAACTACAAGAGATGCATAGATTTTTTCTCTACGTCTCTTTCTCTTCTTTCTCTTTTTTCTGTCGAAAGCTATTCAGTATCATTAGCATATACCTCAAGTGGAAGAGAACACGCAAGGATGTGTTCTGTTTACGCGACGCAATGTAAAAAAAGAGAGAAGAATCCGGGTCAGTCTATAACTGACCGGAATCAGCAATGAATGATAAGTAAATATATAATCACGTACATTTTTTGGGTCGTTTATGTGTATGTCTTGAAATAGAGAACAGAATTAATTATTAATTTTACATTAGAAATAATTCTACCTCTCTGTTGATGACCAAGAGAATCGGGATAAGCAACAGCTGCTATTTCTGTTTCACGTCGAGCCAAGTGATGCATCATATATATAGAAATAATTTCAAAGTCATCATACGATTCTTTCTTTTGTCTTTTTCTTCTTTTTTTTTTAATTTTTAAAATAAATATACAAAAGCGAACAGAAAGAACAAGCACGACAAAATGAGTCAAAGTTGTATCAAGCATTGACATTGTATATTTAACAAGTGACAGAACTATCAATTGAAGACTTCAAACAGTTTCTATATGTGTCGACATAGGTTTTTTTTGTTATTCAAATAATCATTGAAAGAAGAAACATACATACACTTGATAAAAAAAAAGTCTGACATTGCTGTTCTTTTTCTTTTCTTAGGTTAAAATACCATCATGTACTCTTAGCGTTCCAATTCATCTACGTTCAAACAGATTCTACTTCTGGTCTAATATTTAGTACATCTGCATACAATCACGTTTCGTGTATGAAACGAAACAAAAGAAAAAGAATGCCAAAAAATCAACTTAAAATTGTTGTTGTTGTTGTTATACTTGGCTACCATTGTTTTGAGTGCATTGCAAGAAAAAACTTTCGAAAAATCATTTCGTTCAAGTCAATTTACAATGTTAATATGTTTGCTCGAAATTTGATTGAAATATCATTGTTAAATTATATTTGAAAGAATACTTTAAGAATATAAATATAGATATTTGTCTGTTATTAAACTGATTATTGAAAAAAAGATAAGATAAACTTACTTATCATATTTGCAATTTGATTTTGTTACACGGAAGTCTTCAATTTCGACGTTCATAATTCCAAGAAATGAATTCGATAATTATTATCGAGTAAAGCCCCCGACACATTAGAAGACTCGGGGTCTTCTATTTTTTCTTGTCGTTCATAAATTACAAGGGGGGTCTTCTAATATGTCTATTTAAAAAAAGCTATTTTTTGGCAGTGCCGCCAACAAATTTTAGTTTCAGTCAATTTTGCCTGATGTATCGTTAGTCAACAAATTTCTTTTATTTATTCCTCATTCGTAGAATGAGAAAGAAACATATTATCCTGTGAGAAAGGACGAGTTCATAGTTAGTAAGTCTTCTTAGAGCAATACACACAATACTCCCTCACAGCTTGGCACAATGTCCAATAGAATCCTTTTTTCTAAAGAATTCTATAGTCACTGTAAATATTTAACCTTCTAAATAACTGAAAAAAGAAAAATAATTTTGTTTTGCCGAATTTACTTCAGGCAGTTGTTTATGTTGAGATTTGATTAGTACCGATGGAATTCGTACCTAGTGAAGTCTACCACTAACATAGTTATTGATCACAAGCTAACTTCAATGAATACGGTTGTCTTGTGAAGAAGCAGCTTGCAGAACAACAGCAGTTGAATACACATTCTGCGTTTTCTTTTGTGTCTGTTTCGAAAAATATCTTTAGATCGTATTGAAAAAAGATATACGTTCTCAAAATCTCAAGTAATCGCAAAACAAACTCTGACGTGTATATATGAAGTAAGATGTTCTTCAATTATGAAAATCTGCTTTGGGATAAAGATGTTTCTGAATCTCTAAAAGAAAGTTAAACCCCTCCCCGCATTAGAAGACCCCTGGTCTTCTATTATGTCTCGTCGTAGAAATTTCTCAGAGGGGTCTTCTATTATGTCCTAGGTTTTTTACCAATTATTAACTGAAAGTAGTTTTCCAGAAATCCGAGGCGATTTTCAGGATTCTTATAGGGATTTTCACGGTTTT
>CAJNSZ010000006.1:141326-197895 GCA_905329745.1 Rotaria sp. Silwood2 | reverse complement strand
GCTACGAACTTTTCAAAATATTCTTGTGTTATGCTCTACTTTTCGAAAAGTATCTAATTTTGAAACTGTCACAACTTACTGTATGTGAGACTTTCAATTAGAAATAGTCTCAAGAAAATAATTAAAAAACATCACTGTTTAGAAATCCCCAAGTTCTATACAGGATTCTAGTAAATATACATATAAAAAATTCGGTAGTTCCATCAAATCTCAATAAGAATTGAAATCCTTTAAAAGTTTTTACTAGAGTACAATGTAGTATCTATAAAAAAAACATTGAATTCGGATGGAGGCAATAGAGGAGGTTCCCTCTCTAGTAAAAGAAAAATATAGATCTTTTTCGTAATAGGTTTTGAAACTTTCGTAGCAGTTTTGTAGAGAAATACCGAACTCAAATCATTTCTTAATATTAATCTCATCTATGTTCTCGGCTTCATTATTCTGTCATTACGATGAATACTAAGGCTTGTATTTTTGTAGAATTAGAAAACCATTTCAGGATGTGAAGTTTTAAGGCAAAAACTCACACCCACACCCTAAGATGTCATTTTCAAGAACACAAAATTCTAAACAGAATGAGGGTCGTAGCATTTTTTACGACCTTCCCTTGAACATTTAGAAGCATGATAAAACCCGTAAAACAACGAACTTTATCGAAAAATTCATCACTACAATACCTTAAGTTCGTGTTTTGTGATGCTTAACTTTTTAAGAGATGGTCGTAAGAAAAGCAGTGATTCTCATTTTCTGTAAAATGCTGTGTTCTTGAAAATGGTATTGTTTAAAACTAGACGCAGCTTTGTCTGGTAGGATCTGAAAACTCCCATCTCTGGTTTTTTTTTCAGAAATCTTGCTACCATAGTTTCATCTATAAAATCTTAGTTTAGAATGCATTAGATAGGAGGTTCCCTTGGTTATAAAATCACGATTTACATTTGCACTAGATGCCTAACATTATTAAAAACACAATCAATCAGATGTTGTTGTTGAACTCTTTTCCATTACCTTATATAATTAGTGATTATAAGAGCAATTTTTTTTACCTTATTCTTCTATTATAATATTTGATACTAAATGTCTATTTTTTTTTATTTGCGAAACAAATGAATAAAATTAATTCTTCAAATACAAAGCAAATTTGGTAGATTTTATGAATTGATACTAGAAAGTACGATTAAAGTTAAAAGAAATATTTAAAGTTTGACCACTATAGTTTGAAATATGAGATTCTTATCTAAAAGAATTTATCGAATAATATTGAGCAATTGCGTCTTGACTACCGTCAATTTATATGAAAATGAATTCAATCGCAAACGACATCTTTCGAGAGCTCTCTCCCATCATCAATCAATATAGGTGACCTATGGACTGCAGACTCGAGTTTGATTCACTCTGACGACCGATTTATTGATGCACTTGTTTTGGGTTATTTTACAATCGGGTCAATTAAAAAGATAATTTCACCGAAAAATTAGGCATAAGTTCCAACGTTGTTATATCATATTTTCATCTTGACCATTTTTTTTCTCTATTTTGTTGGTGTCATTAACTAGTATCGTCTTTATTACAAATAAAGAAAACTCGAAAATTACAGAAAGACAGTGAGTGTGGCTAATACAGGCGGCTTCAGCGCATTTACATTGTCAACAGACCATGATCTCGGTTGAAATATATGGGCTGTAAGAGTTCCAAAAATGTTATGTCTTTTGATAGTAAACCCCTCCCCGCATTAGAAGACCCCTGGTCTTCTATTATGTCTCGTCGTAGAAATTTCTCAGAGGGGTCTTCTATTATGTCCTAGGTTTTTTACCAATTATTAACTGAAAGTAGTTTTCCAGAAATCCGAGGCGATTTTCAGGATTCTTATAGGGATTTTCACGGTTTTGAGGGTCGACGGATACATTTGGACTCATTTTCTAAATATTACCAGCTGAAGAATCTAAAAACTACATTCCTGGACGAAAATTCCCTAATTAAAGTTCTTAATTAGCAAATAATTAATTAATTAAATGGAGGTCTTCTAATACGCCCGATGAACTTTTTGTCCAGGGGGGTCTTCTATTATAGGGGAGTCTACTAATATGGGAGGGTCTTCTAATACGGGGAGGGGTTTACAAATGAAGAAGCTTTTTAATTAATACAAAAAGAACTTTTATTAAATATGCTACTATTTTACAAAGATCTCTTTATGTGCTATAACCGCCAATGTGCACTCATTCCACTAGATCTTATTATCATAGAAAGTTTTTTTTGACATAGAGAAATGAACGAATTTTTCCAGAATAAGCTGCAAAGAAGCACTAAAATCACTACACAATACGTTTTCAAAAAAAAATTATTATTTTATAGACAATTGTTTCCTATTAGCTGTTTCTCAAGGTTTTTCTAACTCGGGACGGACACATTGTTATCACGACGAAAGTAAAATAGTGTTCATACCGAACTTAGATATCACTATGGACTTTAATACTGAAAAAGTCACTAGACTCCACGTATTGTTTTTAAAAAAAATTAACTTTCTGGAGGGGGGGGGGTCTTCTAATATGTCTTTTGCTTCATTCGTCAAAAGGAGGTCTTCTAATGTGTAGGGACTTTATACATAGTAATTAATAAATAACTAGATGATACAAATGCACTCAATATCTCCAGTCTACTTTTGTCGATCAAGTTGATTTATTTTCCTTGAAATCAATAAAGCAATACATTACTGACTGAAAGTATCGTAGCCATTCTTTAGGCTATACATCTGGAGTTTTCAGAATATATGCTACCTTAAAAGTGTTAATCAACAAGATCAACCCTATCTCGATTGCTTCAATTGAACATGAGTTATGACGTATGACAGGTCTTCACTCTATGAACTCAAGAAGGCAAAGAATTTATGACCTAGTCAATCTATCATTATGTAAAATTTTCACAACTTTTGAATTCTTAGATAAAACTCAATGAAATAAATACTGTAAATAGCTCCATTGAAGAATTACATATAATCATAGGCTCGTCGAGTCATAAGCTCCTTTCCTTCTTGAATTATAGAACTCAATGTGAGAAGGCTTACCATAGATCAAACTTCTCTTCACATCAAGCGAACAACGCTATTGGACTGATGTCACTAGTCTATATTTCTAAGTTAATTTATACTCTGAAAACTTCACATGTCTAGCCGTAGGAATGTCTGAAATTGTACAGTGAGATACTTTTGACCAATAGTACTAGTTCTACACAATTTCTTCTTGATAGTTTTTGTATGAATACAAACTTTGACAAGTCCTTTATTACCGAGAAACAAAAACAATCAGCTCAATTGATTAAAACAGACTCGAAATATAATTAAGTGATTGAGCATTAAAAAAAATATCCTTTTTTTTAAATTTCTTTCAATTCGTTCTCATTCATTAAGATTTGTGAGAAGGCGAATGAATTGCGATGGATCTCACGTCTACTAAATCAACTTGGTTTTTACACAGTCTATATTGTCCTCTGAATCTGCATAAATTATTCTTATTGGATAATGATATAAACAGTCCTTTCTTATCTGCATGTATCGAAAGAGAATAAAAGAATACGGAACTAGGACCCCTTCCTAGTAACTTTCATCAAATTATTAAATCAGATTTCTCGTTTATATTTATATATATATATATATATTAAACAAAAGAAAAATCATGTTAGAAGACCAAAAAAATAAATAAATCATCTTCAAATGTATCTCTAACCATCATCATAATATAATAAAAAGAAAAGCAAATAAACAAACAAAAAGAAAAAGAAAACTACATTTGCTTTTCAGGTATAATCAAACACACTTCATATCATGCAATAAAAGTAAAACATCAATTCATGTATACAAACATAATAAAAAGAAATCAAATTTTGGAATGTATTCTACTATGTAGATTTTTAAAAAAAAGAAACGAAAACAAAAAACGAAAAACTTTTCTTCATTATACAGTTTGTAATGGTGAACAAAGTATTGTTGGAATTGAATTTGATGATCGTAATGATGCACATATAGGTGATGATGCTGATGTTGAAAATGTTGGTGACATAGGTGATGATGATGCTTGTGGAATTGGCAGTATTGGTGATATTGTTTGATTTGATGTTGAACATTCAAAATGACGAAATATTAATGCAACATAATACATTACACGTTCCCAATCAGGCCATTCCGATGAACACATTTCCTCAACATCCTAACAAATTAGAATAAAATTAAATTAAAAAAAAAAAAAACTTTTTTCTATTGACTTACTAATATAGATACAATTCCAATGCTACTAGCAATATTAAAAGCAATTTCAAAACGATTTTTCTAAAAGTATAAATAATTAGAATTGTATTATGAGCTGTTTTTTTTTCTTTGATTATACTTTTGATTCTTTTCTAATCATATCAAGATCAATACGATCAGGTAAATATGAATGTAATAATGAACAAAATGCAATACCATCTGTCCAAGAATTTGAAAAATTTGTTATTGATATTCCCTATTTAATGAATTGAAATTTTCATTTAAATCAATGAAAATACAATTACTCACATAATTTGCTAATTTTTCTACACACCATTTTAATAAAGCATCACGTTTACAAACACTTCCAGGCATTCGAGCAAAAACTGCTTCAACAATTGACTTCATTTCATCGTATTGTTCACTAAAACAAAAAAACATCCATTAGTCAGATTAAATTTCAAGCAATAAATATTTTCATATAATCTAAGGCATGAAAATCTCGTCACAAAATATTTACTCATTTTTCGATCAATTAGAGACAACTGATTAGATACAGAAGCAGTCAATTAGAATCAAATGGCCAGCACATATTCGATGGATATTGTGTTCAAAATTCGATAGCATCAAATGTGAAATGATTCGAGACAAATTACTAACTACTGCTTGTCTTGAATCATCAGTTCGATAGTATGCTAATTATTACTTGTGACATACAGTTGCTCTTGTAGCTAGTATTCAATTAGTTAGTGTGTACAGGAAACTTTCAAACGATTGATCAGAAAAACTTTGCGTTAGTCTGGTCTTCTGTTCAGCAGAAATATTGTACTAATTGGATCAGAATTTTCCACTCTTTCTGAATATGTGTTTAGAATTTTCTTTTGAGATAAGATTGGACAATCATCATTAGATTGTTTCAAAAGTATTCCAAGACACGAAATTAAGAACTGTACCAAAACCGCTATTTTGGTTTGTATGAATACAATGTTGGACTTTTTACTTACAAAATTTACTGATAGATGTTCATTTTTACTGTAGAAGGAAAATTTGAATATGGAAAAATTCTTATCCTAATTCTGCGTAATTGTCTGTTCGTGGCTACAAAAATGAGCGTATATTTCGTGTCAAGATTTTCACGCTTTAACTTACTTTGTTATTGATCGAATTGATATATCAGAGCGATGACTGTTATTAAATGATGAAGAATTATTTTTTGTTGAAGATAAAATTTTTGCATCATCAGTTGTTGTACCAAATTGTTGATGATGATTATTTGTTAATATAGCATTAGTTTCTGTACGTGTACATGGTTGAGATAATGGACGTTGACGAACTGTAGAATCCACATGATTATTCAATGTATTGATTGAATCTTAAGAAGACAATAGATTAGATATATATTTATTTTTTTTAAAGTAAATTATTACTTTTTCGAGAATTAGCTTCTAATGTTCGTATCATTTCTTTTATTTTTACATGACCAATCTCTAGAAATGAAATTCGAATGTAAATTTAGAAAACAAAAGATATTTGTTTACCACAAAATCCATTGCCATTGCGATTTGTTGGTGGTAATTGCATCTAAATACATATGATAATATTTAATATAATTTGTTTGAAAAATATTATCCATAGCGCACGCTTTTTATTCTACAGATTATTAGAAATACAATCCCTCAAAAAAAAGTAGCTCTCACCTCATCCATCGGTTAAAATTTACTGAAGTTACGATTCACATATCTTCTTTCCTTAGTGAAAAACATATTCAGCAAAAATATGCACTGAACAAGTTTTTGTTTGTCATTTTTCTATGCTCAACTCCACTACTGTTTTTTCTCTAGCGCTTAAGACAGTTCCATACCTTCTTCATTAATAGCAAAACCCGAGGCACATACTCAAGATCTCAGTAATTAGCACACATTGAAATACTGAATCTATATTGTAGCACTAACTTGATTTCCTTTCAGTGCTGCGGCTCTAAAACTTTCAGAAGAGACTCGTTGTCCCATAGGAACTTTTACTAAAGTTTTCATATGAATCACTCACAGTCATCACGACAAAGATGAACCTTGCTAAAAGCCAGCATTCGTTTTTCAATAGACGTTTTTAGCGAGAAGACATTTTCTCTGCCATTTTTAAGTGATTTTTAACAAAATTCAGACTAGAGATAGCTACGGCATTGGGCTTTTGAATGAGGAGTTAGACAAAAATATTTGTGTCAACATGATTGCGATAAAGTAATCACAAGAACGAAATGATGCCTGAATCATAACTTTAGTACATATGAATCGATAGAAAGTGTGTTGATGTTTGCGGTCAAGGTTAATTGTCGCACGCATGCACGCCATATATTCGCTCAATATCATTAATAGTATTATATCGTGGGAGACAGGTACTTTTACTTAGGACTACTACTGTTGATAACAATCTTTAATGAGAGAGAGAGAGAAAAAAATTTCTCGTGTACTGTTTATTTCCATTTTTTGACCATAATTAGTCGTGGATAACGTTGGAGAAATTTGAAAATGAGTTGTTCGTTTAAACGTTCCTTCTCGAGTTATGACCGTTTTATTGAATTTTTAAGTATTACCAGATATTTCGAACAGATTTGAATGCCTTAGTTTTGGTCGAGTATTTTAATCATAAATAAAACTGAAGTTATCTCTAGAAGTATGCATTTGTTTCAGCTAAAACTTTTTGAATATCTAAGTAAATCCGAAGCTTATCTATGAGCAAAATATTTGATCGAAAACATGTTATTCAAATCTGTTCGAAATGTCTTGTAGTAATGGAAAAAATCAATAAAGTGTTCATAACTCGAAAATAAATGTCTAAATAAAAAAAAATTCTTTTCATATTTTTTATACTTCATCAAGATGTATTTATGGGTAAATGATAAAGTAAACTTCTTTACAGAATTAGATTATAGACTTTGTCATCATTTCTATGACTTTTATCAGTATTTCAAAGTGAAAAGAAATAGAAAGTTGTTTTTTTTTCTGGTTTAATAAAATATTTTCGACACACTGAATTGTATGGAAAAATTTCGAAAATGTGTAACAATGAACTATATCACATGAAATGCAGATCTATCATGAATATGATTAGGAGCAAAAAACAAATTCCATATAAATTGAAAACTGATGATGACATTCAAATATTTTGATTCGTATCAAGTGTCATACTAAAAACATTGAAATAAACTTTTTAAAAGAAGTCAAAACTGATTTGTTCTTCAATAGGTTTAATCTAAGTTTCAATTCACAAAAGTAAGATTAAAAAGGCTAATTCTCACAGATCTCTATTCAAGATTAGTTCATACACGTTTTGAGTTACTGATTAAATCAACCCTAATTATGACTATGACTCAGGGTCATGACTAATGGGGAACACGCAGGGCGTGACATTCTCTGCTGCTGCTGAAATTCATCCACACAACGCCTTGTTGCCTTGCTTGAAAATTAATTCCCATGTAGTTAGAAAAAGAAATTAACCTGTCTTCGTTGAACTTCTTTATTAAGTGCACGTTCTTGTTCAATATGTTCTGTAACTCGTTTGAGATCATCATTAACTTTATTTAAACGATCTTCTGCATCTAAATCAATAGAAATATATTAATTAATCTTTTTTTCTTTTGTTTCATTAAAATAATCTACCATGTCTCATTTCACTTGCCACACGTACAGCAATTAACATATCAGCTAAAGTTTCATCTTTTTCAATTGTTATTAATTCAAGTTGTTTTTTTGTTTCAGTTAGTTTTTTTTCTAAATCTTCAATTTGTGTTGATAAAAGACAATTTTTTTCTCTATATGAATTAATTTTGTCTTCATAATCATCTTCTTTTTCATTTAATGTTTTTTCTAATTTACGATTTTCTTCTATTAATTCTCCACAACGTATTGATACTAATGCTTTATCTTTAATAACTTCTTCAATTTTAATTTCTAATTCATGTATATGTTGTTTTAATTCATGAATTTCTTTTTTATGTTTATCTTCAATAGTATATTGATTTTGTTGTAATGTTTGATATTGTTTTTGAGCATATTTTAATGCATCATCTAATGTAGTAACTTTTGTTTCATGTTCATAACGTTCGTGACGTATTTTATCAAGATTATTTTGTAATTCCATATCAGCAAATGTTTTTAATTTTGTGCATTCTTCAATCTTAAAATGATAAAAAAATAAGCAAAATCAAAAAAAAATATGAGATGATTTTCTTGAATGTTTAACCTTTTTTTGTTCATGTTCAATTTGTAATTTTAATTTTTGATTTTCTTGTTCAAGACGATCGCAAAATTTACTCATATCGGTTAATTTATTTGTTAAACATTGATTTTCATCAATTTTTTTATCTAATTTGATTTTTGAACATAAAATTTGATCACGCATTTTTGTTGCATCACTTTCGTAATTTTTTATTTGTTCTTCTAATTTTTGTATACGTTCATAAGTTTGTCGCTTAACAAAAAACAAAATTATTTTATGATTTAAAATCTAATGTTTATTATACCTTTCGACTAAGTAATTCGTCTCGTTCTTCTTGAGATTCTTGTAATAGAGAAATAAGTTTCTTTTCGTCGTTACTATGTTCTTGTTCTAAATATAAAAAAAAAAAAGAAAATGCAATCATTTGTCGTAAAACCTTATTCGCATGGTATGTGCATGTGTCTTCCTTTTATATACATATATATATGTGTGTGTTGCATTATTTACCATTTCTTATCATTTGCTCCAATTGTTCATTCTTTTGCTTAAGATTACGTAATTCGTTCGTACGCTCATCGACAATAAAGCACAATTGATCGCGGTCCTTCTTGCCGTTCGCCAATTGTTGTTCCTGCTGTTTGATTGTTACCTGTATAGCACACATAAAAAAGGAGTGAAAGAAGAGAATAAGAAATAAAGATTAACACTTGTAGTGTACGTGTTCATGTGAAAAAGAAAAGCTACAAATCATAAACTCTCACTTGATAATCGCCGAGTTCACGTAGAAGTGCTTGTATCTTTTCATTTTTTGATAGTGTTTCATCGGTTAATGCTTTAAGTTTTTGTTGTTGTATTTGATGATCTGATTGATTTAATAGTAATGGTAATGTTTGAGTTTGAACTGAATTTGTCAAAATACGACGTTTAGGTATTTGATATTGTGATGATAAAGAATTTTCATCAGAATTTATTATTGATGTTTGTTTATTTGTTATACCTGTTGGACGTATGACTGATGAATAAGATGATGTTGGTATTGATGAAATACTATTCTTAACTGTATTGTTTAATGGCTGTTGTTTTTCGTGTTTAACTTCTATTTCAATTTCACTTTTATGACGTATTTCAGCTCGAGATGTTGGTATTGAACTTGTAAAATTAGTTGATTTGATAATAGAATTATTTGGTTCAGTAAAAGTAGTAGTCAAAAGAGAATTAGTTGCAGATGAATTTGAAGCTAGAAAAAAAGACATACAGAAAAAAGGATTAATATCAAATTATATTTTGACCTTGAAATATTTGTTATGATCTCTACTTATATTTACAAATATTTCGCCTTGATTTTGAAGCCTTTATTTCTTTTCATTTTTTATTTACAACTCATATGAATTAGTGTCTATGACCATGTATGTATGTATGTAAAAGAGTGACGACTTATAATATAATAAAAACAAATAAATTTTACGCTTTAGTTTTTATAAATCGTTAAGAGAAGAAAAATCTATCGTGATTTTTGAGAGATCAAAACATTATTCTAATCATTTCAACATAGGCAAGATTCATAAAATAAAATAAAGCATGAAGTTATAGAAAAACCTATAATTGAAAATAAGTTAACTAATTGAATTTTTCTATTGTTCGACTGTTTGATACTAAATACGTTTTTCTTTTACCATATTTTACTTGTTGTTGTTTGATTTGATGCATATTAAAATAAGCGAATATATTTCTCAAGTCTTATGAATTCAAATAAAAATAGTTGTAATGAACAATGATCAGAAAAAAAGAACATTGCACTATTGTTTAACTCTATAAAAATCATACTGTTTATATTTCTCACTATTAATTGACTTTTTTTATGCTATATATTTTCCTATCAGTAGTCGCCATCTCGATTGCTTCAGGGTCGATCATTGATTCTTTTCTTTATGATTGCATTTAACTTTGCCACTCACCTATTTTAACCTCACATTACTTATTCATAAAAATATAAATATAAACATAACATATAACAAGGTCAGAACAATTACGACACTATATATATAAATATATGCTCATACATTTAAATATATATATACATACATATATATGCAGAGTCATATGGAAAGCCTTGATAGATAAATACAAAAGGCTTTATATACTTGCCTATCAAAATATTTATAGTCAGTTGCCTGGTGTGAAAAATTACCTTCAAGCTGTCTTTCATTGTAACACATAATGAGAGAAAGAGGAAAAAAATTATGATTTGTTTCAAATTACATGACTGATCATTCAAACGAGACGATGATGACGTGTATAACAAAAAGAAATACCTATACATAGAATTCTAATTGAATCGATATCTCAATATCCTTTCATTTAAATAATTAAATCTTTCTATAATTATTAATATACTATTGTTATTGAATATATTCGACCTTATATTATACGCAAATGTTCATTTGTCATATCGACTTGACATGACGTTATAATGAACTATAACAAGGATTTCTATCTATGATGATGATGCAATCAAACTATGCTATCTCTGTATGCGAAAAAAATCAAATATAACAACAGATAATAATATTATTGATATCTTACAACTTACTCGCTAATATAGTCGAACAAATATCAGGCAATTGAAGACATTGACAATCTTCAAATGATTGATGAGATGGAGATGTAGTACGACGTTTTTTTACTGTTATATACATAGCATGAGAAAATGATGAAGCATCATCATTTGAATCACTAATCTTTCTCGATATTAATTTATTTGTTGTTGATGTCAATACTGATGATGATGACGATGATGATAATATAAAATACTCTTTTTTTTTATTATAATTATAAAAAGAGTTTTGTTTATAAATAGAATCCATTTGACAATGAAGTTTTTGTTCTTCATATTGCTGTTTACAATAAGATAACATTTTTTTTTTCGAAGTTTTTAATTAATGAGAAGAGAATAAATCTTCTCGAAATATATATTAATGAAAATTTTATACCAAGTAAAAATTCATATAACGTTTAAGAAACAGTAGTCATTTTTGACAATCATGCGCATACACATACCACCTCAAAATGCATCGCTCAACGTTCGATGCACCAGAACGAAGTGAAAGAGAGAGAGAGAGAGAGAAAAAAAACTTAATGTGTATACACTTTTCACTCGCGCACTTTATGTAGCATATACAATAGTGGATTGAGCCTTTAATAATGTTACATAAGACAGAATAGAGAAAGTTAAATATAGTATTGTGAAAAAAAATTTAAATCAATTTTGTTTATTCTTAATATTGTCTTTTTTGTGCCTCATATTAAATGAAGGCAAAAAAAATGAAAAATAGAGAAACCTTAACAATTGTCTCCATCAATTAGATGATATGTACTTGGATGAGGGAAAAAAATATTATTTCTATTACCTTGTATTATATATGTATAAAGAATAAAATATGGCGATGACATTGATTAATTATTATACAAAGAAAAAAACTATTTCTAATGGATTATTAAAAATAAAACTGATCAATATAAATTCTTTTTATTTAGAACAATAGACATATGTTCATATCTCTTCTCTTTTCTTTTTTCATTCATCATCGAATTGAATTTGAGCAAATAGACAGGTGTATGGATGCTCTATTATATCATACATATATATATGTTCAAAACTATATAGAACAAGAAGCAATAGGCTACCATTTTAATGAATCAGGTCAAGTTTACAAACTTCGAATACTTCCATTCGAAAGAATACATCGATCGAATGATAACAATGAGTCGTTTTGAAAAGATACGATGTATACATATGTATATATATATATATCGACAATGACGAATACACAATGGTAATTGATAAATAGAAGAAAAAGAACAGAGCGAATGTTATGATGGGTTCACTTGAAATTGACATGTCAGATAGATGATGATGACAATGTTGTATCATTTAAAATGAGGAATGTATTTGTCATTTCTCTTATTTCTACAAGTAAAACAACAGTTATCATTGGTTTTACATATCGTAAGTAGATATACAATTCTTTTTCATTCAACTCAAGAGTTTAGTAGTCTAATTAACTACATAGAATTACTACTACATCTTTAATAATAATAATAACCAATAACTCATATTTATATATCTGAACAAAATATAATAGAAGAAAAGAAAATTATTTTAGGATGAAAAGGTCAGTCACTCTATTGATAAATTGAGTACGTGCAAAATAAGTATTTTTATATTCAATGTTCATCATCAGTCAAATGTCTATTGTCTATCGAGATGTATTTGTATGAACATGATGGTGAAAGAAACGATAAATCTCATTAAACTAATGTTTACTTTGTAAAATAATACTACATGTACATCTTGTAAATATTAACCAGTCAGTAGACAGGTTGATTAGAAAACGAGAAAAACGAATTTGTAATCGTACATATATTGCCATTATAAGGAGAAAAAAAAGAATGGCAAGGACAAAAGAAATTTTTTCTTAAAATGTACTTTTACCTTTGTTGACAACAACAGTTTGAAATGATGCAGATGGAGATGTAAATGGAATTGGCTTTCGAAATCGTCGAAAAAGACGCATTATAAAATATGATTATTGAAATGAAACAATTCGATTATCGTCATTACTACCAATACGAAAGAGAAAGAAAAATGTTGCTGATCAGCTTTTAGTTCGACCGATGTATTTAGATATGTTTTGTATGTTTGTACGCATGTTGTGATGGCGATTGTAATGAAGAGAAGGAGAGAAAAATGTAATGCGTGTATCTATGTACAGACGAACAAGAAGCAGAAGAAGAAGAAGAAAAGAGAAATCGAGCAGTGGTGAGGTCGAAACTTGTCTCTCGTTCTCTCTTTTTCGGCTATTTGTGTGAGACATAATATGGTTTAAACAAGGACAGTTTAAACAATGATACTTGTCCGCACGTGTACTTGATGACACAACAGTTGATTGATTGTATATGTCCTCGATAAGAGACTACCTAGTGCATTATCAAGTTGTACAAAAAAAAAAAGCATACATATAGTGATTTTATCAGTTTTTAGAAAATCGATTTTTAATTCATTTTGAAGTACATATACTTTGAATATCAATATGTTCAATTATTAATAGTTTTTTTTTTTCGATTACATATATACGTAAAGCTTCTTCTCTATTTTATTGTATATATGATGCCTACTGAGCAATCGTTTTTTGTCAATATAACAAATGGATATGAACAGAGAAGAGTTATCGATAGAAGAAAAAAAAAAACTGAATATTTCTCTTACTTTTTTGTTGTTGTGCAAAAGATTCAAGTTCTTGAATACTTTTTTTAAGTAAATCATTTTCTGTGAGCATTTCTTCAAGTCTTGTATTTAATATTGTTTGTAATTGAAAAGCTTGTTCAATGGATTCATTTGATGGTTGTATTATACTACAACGTTTATATTCAGTACGTTTTTTCATTGTTTCAAGCTCATCAGTTTTTATCTGTAAATCATGTCTTAATTTATCAATGATTTGTTGCAGTGCTGGAACATTAACATTTTCATTTGATGGTTGAGAACGTTTAGTACGAAAAAGACTAAATCGACGACGTAACATAGATGTTGTGTTGCATATAGTTTCTATAGGTTTTGTTTCAAAATATGTTAATTCTGTTTGTGATTTTTTCATTTTTGTTGTTTTATTTATTTGTTTTTCTTTTTGTTGAGATTCAATTTTTCGATTATTATTCGATAAAGAATCAGAACTTTTACTACGAAATTTTGCAGATATAACCGAAGGAGCTATTTGATAATTACGATGATGAGATAATGATTTGTTTGTCGCCATTTAATTTTAATAAAAAAAAAAGATGACCTACAATAAAATAGCAAAATAAATACATCAATTTAAAAAAAAAAGCAAGTATACTTAATGATTTATTATGGTTTCACTATTTGATTCTTATAAAATTGTCTAATATGATTTTGAATAATCTAAGTAAAGCTTTTATTATCGTCGTATGTGTTTCAAATAATGTGCGAAGTCTTTGCTTTCTATACTATTATATATATATATGTTCTGTACTGATGACACAACTTTAAAAATTTCAATATTGCATGCATATATATATATATAGATTAGGTATTATCGTATTCATCAGTTCATTAAAAGTGTTCATAGAACGCCTATGATATGAATCGTATACAATTCGAATGGACGTTGTCCACAAAAACTCGTCAATATGTAAAGCGCAAAAGAGAAGACACTTCACTATATATATAGAAGCAAAAAGCTGATCTTTTATATAACCTTGCATATATATATATATAGGATATATTATTTAACAATAAGCAAAGAATAAAGTATATATACCTGCTTCACCTATTTTGCTCAGGATAATATCGGTTTACGATTAAAGCTTACGTATATGTTTTTAAGTGTTCGTACAATTAAATTTATATATGCAAAAACTCTGATCTCTATTTTTCATGTTCATTTTATTGAATAAATATTCTCATTATTATTATAGTCAATGATAAGAAAATAAGTAGAAAGACTGCATGAAGTCTATAACACAACTGTGCATGATAATTAGCGTTAGATACATATGTGGGAGATAAAAAAGAAAGATATCAGAAAGTGAATTTCTATCTTCAAAAAGAAACCGCAATAAATGGTACCCTGAGAAAACAAGTCGAATGATGCAAATAAAATCCTAAGGGAAAAATAAAGTTAATTTTCTTTTTGTCTTACTGATCTCTATCGAATTATAATGATAATGATGATAACAATCGCATCATCATCGTCGTCGTTCTTATCATCTATTCACTCAACTAGTTTTCTCATATAATGATTTCTCATTAAGATTTTTTTTTCCCTACTAAAATTCATTCTAAGTAAGCCTACAACAGAAGAAAAAAGCAAATGAACATAATGATTACACCATCGATAGAAAAGATATGTAATGGCCTTTCTATAATAGAAAGATCATAAGTTACTATTACTGTTGAAAGCAGATGACAAATTGAATGTGACCTAAGCCAAGAAGAATAACCATACATATATACATGCATATCTCTCAACAGTAAAAGATAAAGTATAGAAAAGCAGAAATCAAACATATGATTAATTTCAATAGAAAATTTTGTTCGGCATACGACAATCTTTTTTTCTTTTTCTTACAAGACAAAAAACCTTGTATTTCTCTTTATTCTCAAACGGATTAATTGAAAGGCACTAAATTTTCAAAAAAAGAAAAAAAGAAAATTTACTTCTTACCTTCATTGAAATCTTGAAGGCCATAAGTTGCAATGTCGATTACACTATTCTAAAACGATAATGAATAGATCAATATATATAGTACACGATCATGATCACGACAACTATTGTCACTATTATTTGCTCTTTTTTTTTTTTTTTTTAACCTCAACACATTAAATCTATTCAACAAAAAATAAAAGAAAAATTGTACATATGCATGAGCAACAAAGAAAAAACGACAAAGAAGAATATTAGAAATAAAAAATTTCTACATACGTACATGAATTACATTGTGTAATAGAATAAAGTAAAGTGAATCTAAGAACATCTGCTACCATTAATTCTTTGACTAGAGTATGAATGACCAGACAATAAATATTGAGTGACAAAAAAAAAGAACAAAAGTGATCGTAAAGAATGAAAAAGACGAGACAAAAGGTCATCAGTCGTTAGTTGAAGAGTTTGGTGTTGACATGTGAAAAAGCTGCATATATATATATATATTTAATGCACGAGAACGTAATCATATTGAGTCAAAAGACATGTACAATATTTCATATTGTCAATTGCATTACTAAAAGCAAGGTGCAAAGAATCAAACAAAAAAAAAACGTACTAGTGATTCTATACAATTGATTGATCGACTATTAAGTAGTAATAAAAATAAAAGTAATGATTAAGAATAGAAAATTGAAGTTGTAGACTTACATCACATCATTTTCTTTTTCGTGCATTAAATATTTAGTAATTACAAAAGTAATATTCTATGACTAATGAATAACATTACTTTCTTTCAAGCATGTAAAATCCATATCTTCTTGATTGAGGACATTTTTTCCTTAGTTGAAGGAAAAAATATGTCCTCAAAATAGAATTGAGGAAAAAGAGACAAAAGTAACCGCATAATGAGAACATGCAAAAATAGATATACTAAGAGGATCAGTGTAGGTTGCTTGATTTAAGTGTAAATATTAAGTTCTGTTATCGATACAAGTGATAAGGATGAAAAATCTTGTTTTGATTTTAATTTAGTCTTCCCATATTCCGATTCTACTTTGCGGATTTTTTTTTCTTAATTAACTAAAAATTGTGCCTGTAATCTGAATGTAGTCATACAATCTACTTGTATGAAAAAGTCAAAAATCGAACATTGTATTGTAGTCTTTTTTTTTTTTTTAGATTGTCAGGGTGATTTTTTTGATATTTGTGATAAATATCAATTGCTTTTTCCTTGATTTATACATGAAACTGCTGTGACATTGGAATAGAAAAAAAGTAATCACTGTCTAGTATATAAGAAATATGACATTTTGATTGAGACAGTATTTTCTTAAGGTATCGCCTATTAAACTATGAATAGAAAAATTGAGCTGTTTTGTTCACACTTTAATGGTAGTTTACCTTGTGGTCAATAACTTCAATCTTGAAGTTATTCTTTTGACAATAAAAAAAAAACAATCTCTTCGTCTAGAATCAACGTATATTTTGACTGGATTCTTTTTCATAGTCTAGAATAACAGTCTTTACAATCGTAATGACAATGATTAATGTAATGTATGCATTCTGTTTGTTTTATGTCATAAAATCTAAACGATTGTGAAAGAAATTACATAAGAAGTATAGACGGAATAGGTTTTTTGAATACATGACAATAATTTTATTATATACAGACGTTGTTTTCTTGCTTGATAGTGTCTAAAATGTTTCAATTGATATAAATCAAAGCATGTTTGAAATATTATTTGGTCGGAGAACAGTAAATTTCTCTTCTAAAGATCTTTTGTCACTGTTTTTTGAGTAGTGTACATTGAATAAATCCTTGAATATTTTATTTAATATATAGCTTTCATTATGTACGTCACTAGAAGAGTCTTTTTAATTAATGATTCACTTGAAAAATTAAAACTTTAATGAGTATATTAAGATAAGAATACATTTATATTTCACGGTTGTGAGCTTAAAATCTCAAAAAAACTGAGATTAAAATTATTTTTTAGATTTTAAAATTTGCATAATTCTCTATTTAGTTTTTAGAAAAACTCTGTAAGATGATCCCCTAAAAAAAATTTGCTTTTCAACCATCTAATCTTGGTGAAATTTTGCAGAAATAATGTATCTGGAGTCAGGCAACTCATGGTAAATATCTTAGTTCCATACATCGAGTAAATGAAAAATTAGCTTAAGATTATTGGTCAAAATATAGATGTTCGAACGTTTCACATTTTTGCATTGTTTCAAAAGACGTGACACTACAGCTTAACAGAGCATAATTTTTTCTAGTTTGCTTTTCACGAAAACTTCTTTGGTACAATAAGAAAAAAAATCAGCTAGTATACATCCATAATGATTAGTTTTTAGTAAAAATTAAATTAAAAATCGAATAGTTCAGTTCTATTAAGTTGTAGAGCTGGTTTTTACCTCCATTTTGACATCAAGTCCAACTTTCTACGGTTTAAAATTGTGAAGCAAATTGAAATGTGATCATAGATGTAGATATGGAAGTGAATGAGAGTCTTTAGTTTACCCACACTTACACTTTTATTCTGATCTTTGATTTTTCATGTTCGAGTGTTGTGTATTCTCTTATTATACTTAGCGATACGTAATAGTCAACCAAAAATAAATGTTATAGTCTTACGAAAATTTCTTAGTCAAACTTCAATCAAAAAGATACAATTGTTCAAACAATTTTCATTTAAAATACGTCGTTTTTTTTTAAGAATGTCAAAATGCATAAATTCAAAAATGAAAAAAAAAATTAATTAAAACCAAGAAAAAAAAGACAAGTATTTAATTCGCTGTAACCGATGTTGTTGTACCTTGTTGTCCTAATGATTTATTTCGTGCATCATCTGGATCACGAATAAGTGCAAGAATTTTTTCTAATTTTGCAATTTCAGCTTCAGGTCCCTCAGTTACTTCTTGACCTTTTTTAGCTTTAGGTTTTTTACGTAAATTTGGTGAAAGTTTTAATGATATTATATTTCCTCGATCATCACCAGCAAGTAATATTGGATAACGTTGATTAAATGTAATATGTGTTAATTTTGTACGTTTTTTTTGTACAACTATTTGTTCACAAACTGGTTCATATTTATTCACATTTAAATCAAATACATAAATTTTTCCATCAGCTGTACATGCTGCAAATACTGTTGATGAATATGGTGCCCAAACAACATCACCAACAGGACTGCCAAGATCATAAACAAATAATGGATCTCTAAAAAGAAATTAAAAACAAAACATAATTGAAAATTTCATAGAAGAAAATAATAAAAAATATTTTCGTTTTTACTTAAAACTAATATCCCAAATTTTAACACTCCAATCAGCTGAACAACTAGCAAATATTTTTGAATGAAATTTATTCCAATGTACAGCATAAACAGCCATATGATGTGCATCGAATGTATCCAAAAATTGATTATTATAAGACTTTGAACACTTATGAATTTTACCTTCTTCTGTACCAACAATAAATAAATAATCTTGTTGTTTATTAAAGTCAAAACATGTTCCACATCCTGTTTTTTTTTAAAGAAAAAAAAAAAAACAATTAGTCAAATAATAAGAAATATATATTTTATAATTTGAAATATATTACCTAATGTAGCTAATGGAATACCATCATCAGTTTGACTTGCTGGTTTGTCTAATTTTAATTGAACAACGTCTGTATACATAAGATCATTCTAAATTAAATTAAATCATTGTTTATATACGAAAACAATTTTTTTTTTCGTATATTAAAATTTACTTTAACTATAGTCCAACAAGCAACACGACCGTCGGATGAGACAGAAAAGAAATTCAGATTATTATCTAAATCATCTTTTTGCCAGTAGACCTCAAATGCGAAGAAAATTTATAGTTAATATAATCTTAGTGAAAAATTTGTCTTCGTACTTGCCAAACAGGATCTGTATGTTTTCCATTACGAGACGTACTTTGATATTTTGGTTGTTTGTTTTCATCAGCAATATTATAGACAGCTACTGAACCGTCATAAAAACCTAAAAATAGAATTTTTCATTCAAGTTAAATTATTGTTTCAAAATAAGAAAAAAAAAGAACATTTTAATATTGAACTAATTTAAAGACAGTATGATAAAATCATAAAACCATGTCTTTGCTATACGAATGATAGATAATACCTAGCTAGAGAAAATTTATTCAGATGAAAAAAAAAACGTAATAGACAAATTTAGAAGAAAGAAGTGCTTTTGACTTATTTTCTGTGATGCGGAGTACCTAACTAAATTTCAAATAGTAATTTACATAGTCAATTAAGTTTTCTATTAGATGCATCATATATCAAGGTTTCATCGAAGTTGAACTATGTAGAGACGTTTTCTAATTACATTCGATAGCAGTCGTACGAATTCTCTACGTAATATAAAATTTCAGGATTTTTTTTCAAGATTTCTTTAAAGTGTATTGTGTTTGTGTTAAGATCTATATGTATCATTTTTACAAAAAAAAAGGATTATAGACTTATAGGTTGGAACACAACCAGAAAAAGGTTCTAAGAGATAGCTCAGCTTTCTGATCGTGTCTATAGAAAGGACCCAAGTAGCTTCTATAAATGAAACTCAATTGATTAGCTAATCTTTTCAAATAACTATTTACTAAACATCTCAAGAAATCTTTTTTAATACAACAATAGAAGATATTTCTCTTATCTCTATAAACATTAGTAAATTAATTCTACTCTAAACTTTCATAAAGAATATCTATTCAATGATTAGTATGAATGATTATTTTTACTCTATATAGATAAACTTACCACAACAAAGAAGATTAGAATATTGTGGATGAAAATCCAAACTCATAACTCCACTTTCTGTTTGAAAAACATTTTCTGGAAAACTTGGATTTTTCAATGAATAGATTACAAACATGCCACGACTTTGTTTGAGAAAGTCATCTATTAAACAAAAAAAACAAAAAAAAAAAAGTTTAATTAAAATAAAAATCAATCATAAAAAATTAATAATTAACATACATGAGCCAAAAGCAACAGCAAATAAATCATGATAATGTGTATTCCAAGTTAAATTTGTACAAGCAAGTTTTTTTACCATATTATATTGAAAAAGCCATAATGGTAAAAGACTTCCTTCTTGTTCACGATATTCATCAGCAGCATCTTCCCAATATTTAAAATCTAGAATTATGTATATACATAATATGTAAAATGCTTATGATTAATTTGAATAAAGTTATACCATGAGCAATATCATCAAATGTATTTTGATTAATCATTCGTTCGATTATTTTCAATGATATACTAGCTGATTTTGATCGTGCAAATTTTGTCATGTCATCAACAGCCTATATAAATGAAAAGTCAATATATATATATAGTTTTTTTTTTGAATAACTGAATCGTGTTTTGTTTTACATGTTGGTCAGCAACAACAAATTTTTTCTTTCGTTCATCTTCTTTTTTGATCGAGACTTTTTTTTGTTCTTTTTCTTTGGCTTTTTGCTAAAATATAAATAAAATGAAAGAGTTTTTGTTGAAATTTATTTTACTTGTTGTTCAAAATCTTCATTATATGCATCACATATTGACCATTGAGATACATTATCACTCAAATTAGCACGTGGTGTTTGTTCAACAAATGTTTCACGATCCTAAACATACGAAAATATTGATATCAAATTATATTACAAGTAATAGAGCCGACAATTCGAAATATGAGCAACATGGTTTTTTTTTGGCAGGGGTGAATACAGTTTATCGAGTTACCTATAAAATTTGAAATATGTCATAAGCATGAAATCTCAATATTTATTCGATCTAAAAGGGGTGTTTTGAGTATACAGGGTAGAAATTTGTCCTTTTCTCTCTCCTACCAAATAAATCATGACAAACATTACCATGGAAACGTCACAGACATGTTAGGAACTGTTCATCACAACTGTGACAGATGCCTTAGTAACATTTTTCCTTTCTCACATCATAACATGTGAGAGCCGTTGCCGACATACGATCGCAGACCATACATGAACTAGTAGTTCCTTATTGCCTTGCTGAAGGGTTAAGTAAAAAGATGATGATGAAGAAAAGTGTGGCAAAATAGATAGAATAAAACTACCTCTCTCTAGTTAGCAACAGCAACTATGTCTTGATTCACATTTTAATCTCGCAGTGATTGTGTTAATAGTTTTTCGATTTGATCTTACTCTTCTTATGATTAGGAAAAAAATATACATGCTTTTTGAAAGATATTGTTAGAAAAACCGATTTTTTTTTATACGATAGGAAAATGCCATGAATAGAGATCTGAATTCTAAGATTTTGACCATCATGACTTCAGTTTCAAACGAAATACGTATTATATTGAGAATCAACGAAAAAACTCGCATCAAATGGTATAATCAATAGTTAAAACTAATTTTCTACTTTAGGCGAAGTACAGATCAGAGTATTTAAAAAAGCAAAAAAAATATTTGTGAGCGGCAGCCCCTTGGAGGTGGAAATGTGGAACTCACATGTCGTCTTTAGTTTAGTTGTACTAATAAAAAATAAGCAAAGTATGAAATCTGTAAAAGATGATAGTTCTTTTCCGACGATAATCGATTGTCCGCAAACGCTGTGTCTTTTTTATTTCTACATTTTTAACAGAAATTTTGTTTTCTTGTTCTTTGACTGGCATTTCTCTCTTCTTTGTCTTGTTGATATTCGATTGATATTTATTTATTTTTCTTTTATTTCATTTTCATAACATTTTTGATATCTATCATATAATCATTTATGTTTACAACAATCAGAAAATGCGTTATTTAGGATATTGATAAGCGTCTTGTACCCATTAAAATTTCAAGCATTGGATCTAAAGTGTTCTAGAATCTTCTAAACCTTGTTAATAATGTTGTTCAGCACTTTTAATTCCGGTTGCTAAGGTCTTTAATGGGAAGAGTGTGAGTAGGGAGCTGCAAAACTTCTATTCACTATTTTCTTCGAAAATCTATATTAGCGAGACAAAAATACCGATAAATATTGAGACTTGATGCTTCTGGCATGTTGGAATTTTTTTTTAGGCTTTTCTAATTTTTTTTAAACCTAAATTTCATTACATAAAGATCCTTTGAATACAACAAAAACAACATTTTTATAGTTAACTCAATGACCTCTATTCAACCCTTACAGAAAAAAAAACTTTGAATTGTCAGCAACATAAAACAACATACTCGACATGGATTATTATATGTTTGAGATGCTCGTTCACTAAAATTAAATTGATTCGTAAGTTTTTTTGTTTTACCAGTTGGAGCTGTTGTTTTCTTCGGTTTTTCTTCATCCTCTTCTTCAGTTTCTTTTGTTATTACTTCCTAAATGAGAAAAAAAACAATTTAATTAATAGATATATTTTTTGTTCTATTTAATTTACTCCATCTGCTTCAGCTGCTGGTGTTGTTACTTCAGCTTCTTGCATTCTCTGTTCTAAAAATCCAAAGAGTTATGTTTATACATATTACACTATTGAATTACCTTCGGCCTCATGAAGTAATTGTCGTTTTCCGTCTTCAGAATCTTTCTGAACAAGATTACTATCAAGTTGAAAATGAACAGCTAATTGATCAACTTGCGGAATAAGTTTAAACATTCGATCCTTAAATAATAAGATTTATAAATAATGCTTTTTTAATTAGTTAATTTAATTTACTTTATAACTAAATCGAACAATATTTTCAGCTGCTTGAGGATTACGTGCAGTAAGAATTCGAGTATGTTCTTCATTTAATTCCTTTAAATGATTCCAATTATTATAATAAAAAGATACGTATGTTTAATTTAAAAGAAATTTACTGCATCGGTTAGTTTTAATTGATCTTCCGGACGACCGAATAAATTATGCTAATTAGAAACGGAAAAAAAATGTCAAATAAGATACTTTCAATGGATAATTTACTTCGCCCATATAAGTAGATGGCATATTACCTAATTCTGGTTCATCATCCTATAAAGAATTATTTGAATAGTTAATCAATAAATTGATTATCTTACTCGAAATTCTCCTAACGAACCACGATGAGATTGACTCAATCGTTTTTGAGCCGCTGTTCCGCCAGCAGCTGGATGAGCCTTAAATAAAAGTAAATTAGTATATAGAGAATAAGCTACAATATATGCATACTGTTTTTTTTTCGGCACCTGGTCTTGTTGGCATGATTGTTAAAAAAAGAAATAAAACGAAAATGAAAATTTCGAATGTAAAGTTTTTTATCTTTACCATTCACCTTGACAATGCGCATTAGACATAACATAGCAACGGATGAATTAAATACTTAACATAGATGTCACCTAATCTTAATCGTAATCTTTTACCGATTTATAAAATTTTGTCTTGCATTTGAAAAATAAAATAGATGTTCTTCGTCTGGTAGAGAAGTTCTTTTAAGAAAGTATGATGATCACTTAAACTTACTTTCGTGAGAGGAAAACTTCGACATTTTTATGATATTTTTTTTTTCTTTATTAGTTCAAGAGAAAAAGATTTTATCTTTGACATCGAATAAAAAAAAATGTAATCTTTGAGAACTATACAATAAATTCGCTATTCAGCTTCATTAATCTAATTCATATTCTTGCATTTTTTTTTCTATATAAAATTTTATTTATTCATTCAAAAACTCTATATACAATAATAATAAAAAAAACAAGTTTATTTATTCAAATATTTTTTTCCAATTTCATCCGATGAATAGTTATTATGAATTTCAAATGCATTTTCAAACATTCGAATATTTTTTGTTGTTCCATCAATTTCACAAACAATCCAAAAATTAGCATTAGGTTGATTAACAACAGGTATTTGAACAATTTGGTATAGAGCTGCTGAATTTGTTATAGCACTATTATTAAATGTAACTGTTGCACCTGATTTTGTTAGTTGTCCATCACGAGAATATCGATGGACGACATAAAGATATTTTAAACCAGATTCAAGTCGTATTTTAATTGTTTCAGGTCCATTACCATTTGTAACATCACAATCAAGTGAAACATTTCCGTCAACTTTTGATTCATAATAAACATGTCGTCCATCAGAAACAAATAAATGTGAGTCAAGATCACGTGGTGTTAAACCCCATTTAAGAACAATTTCAAGTTGATCACTATCTAATTGTCGACAAATAAATTGTGTACTAATATCTGAACCACGATTTTCATAAACAATCATACGAAATATTGATGGTTTATGTTGAGTATCACTTGCATGAATTTCAACATCATAACAATTTTTTCGTAATGTTGTTGGCAAATTAACCGTACCAGTAGAATCTGTAATACCAGTAAAAACAACTTGATCATGTAATTTTAATTTAACAGTAGCACCAACAAGTATATTATTAATTGAATCACGTAAAATAAATGTTTTTGGTATACATATTTCATTTTCTGGTACAACATTAACTAATGTTTGTACAAGAACATTTTCTGAATTTTGATCAAATATTGTTACCGCATATTTACCATAATTTTGAAAATTATATATATCATCAATAACTGGTTTTATGGCAATACCATCGATATTAGGATGAACAACAGCTGGAAATGTAACACCACTTGATCCTTGTGGACCTTCAACTGAAGTTGGAACTGAAGTTGTTGTTGATGTTAAAATATGACTATTGGCAGGTAATGGTAATAAAGATGGTGCTACAGAATCAATAGCTGGAATAGCTGATGCTGGACTATCAGATGATACTAAAGCTATTTTTGGTGTATTTGATGGTAAATCAAGTAATTGATTTTGAACAATTGAAGATGATTTACTAAATGCATCAATAGGTGGTGGTGGTTTTGGTATTGCTGCTAATTTTGCAACGAATTGTTCTATTTGTTTAGCCTAATAATAGAAAAAAAAAGAAAATATAAATAAAAATGTTACTATATAATGAATTCATCAAATAAACCTGAGTATTAACGGTTGAAATAAGTGAACTAATTTGTTCTGCTTGTTGTTGAATAGTTTGTAAAAGTTTACGATGTTCTTCAGATTCTTGTTTAGCTGCATTAAGTGCACTACCTGGTCTATGTGGAGTATGTGCACGACTAATTAAAATAAAAAAAAGGATAATTAAAAAACAAATTATCTATTATCAAATTTACCTTCGTAATATTCTTAATGCTTTTTTAAATTTTAATTGTGTACCTAATGATGGAATTAATTGTTTAATAGTGTCATCATTAACACCATCAGTTTCATCAATTAATACAGAACCATCAATATCATTTTTTCGAAAATTATCACTATATTGTTCTAATGACATATCATTTAACCATTTTGTAACATCATCAACAGTCCAATTCGATGGATAATCATGATCAGATTGTTGTGTAGATATTTGTTTATGATCAAATAATGACATTAACATTGAAGTATCACTACCGATTGAAACAGTATCATCATCTGGATAATGTCTAACATAGACAATAATATTTTATAAGTTTATTTCATTTATTTACTTACCGAATACAATAGAGAGTATGATTTTCATCATCTCGCATTTTTACATTATCTGAATTTAATTCCATATTACAAGTTTTACAACGGAAACATGCTTTATGCCATGTCTGTTATGAAAAAAGAGAATTGTAATTGCAAATGATTCAAAGATGTTGTCCTTGTCGAAGACAAGTATGTGATAGTATTGTAGTACTCATGTTTCCTTTATACAAAAGAGAGAGAGAAAAAAAGAACATGTCGATGAATGTTTTGAGTACATAAAGAACAATTGAATTTATTTCCTTGTTACAGATTCACTTTGAATGTTTCAAAGAAGATAAGTATTCTTAATTAAGCAATGACCATACGAGAATCGTTTATTTAATAAATCTTTATTCTGTTATTGTCTAATCAAAATCTTTAGACATTAACTCTATTACTTACTTTACGAGAAAAGTTAATTTTTTCTGATAATCCAAGAGCATTTGAACAAGTTGGACATAGTAAATTAGTTGATGTTGTCAACATTTTCGATATGAAATATGAAATTAACAAAATTATACTTTGCTCTGTTGATCAATTTTACTTGTTTGAATGAGCAAATTGAAAGAGCTGAAAATTTTCGTAGTTCTTTTTTTTTCGATATATATATATATATGATAAGAAAAGAAAAAAATTCAATACTTTTGATTTTTTTTTTGTTCGCAACTATATAACCGAAGAAAAAAAAGTAAATATAGTTTTTTATTTTTTTTTTAAATTCAGAAATTTTTATTTTTATTTGCATAGTATTGACTAGATAAACAAATGGAAATCGTACTGGCAAGGTCAATAGAAATGATTTTTTAGTCACAAATCATTTTAAAAATAAATCAAAAACTTACATTGACTGTAATAAACTAAATAATCCATGTTATTTGTATGTTTATTTTTTATTTTATAGTGCATCTACCTAAGAGAATTTCATTATAGAAATAAAAACAATATGAAGGTGACATACACAAATCATAGATGAAAGAAAAACAGATGTGAATTGTTCAGATGAATTTATTTTGTGTGTCAATAGTATGATTCTGTTCATCTGGATATGTTATTTAATGAGTTATTAAATTCAATGAATGTTGAACCTTATTAGAATTAAAATAAAATGAATCAATATTTTTATTGAAAACTTGTAAAAAGATAAAAAAAAAAGTATATCGAAAGATAGTGACTACATAATAGATTTTTGTATATTTTATTTATGAGTTTTAGATTGACGAAAAAAAAAACATTGATAATTTTATTTATTCTCAACAGACGTTAAATGTCAATTTTCATATAGATAGTTTTCCCTAATGACTGTTAGAAGTTTATTAATACAGAATATCTCATTAATATATTTGTTTTTTGGATGAAATGTTGTTATTGTTGAGAGAAAAATGTTTATTGTAAATACAACGTGTGAAGCGTAATCCTCACGTGAAATGTAAAATGACAATAACGACTAAAATAGTCTGCTGCTTCTTCTCCTTTATTGCAACAGATGAACAACTATATATATATATTGGACGAAAAATTAAAATTTCAATTTTTTCTTATAGAAAAGTTTTTAATATCTCTGAACACATAATATAAACTTCATTATTGTCCTATAAAAAAAATATGAAGTTTGAGCTAGATATTTGAACATGATTGGATTTTTGATGAATGATATTTGGTACCACATTGAATTTCTGTTGCTTGACACCAAGATCTCTCTGTCAAATCAGTACTATTGTAGTTACAGGCTTCAATAGGACTAATTGGTTATACACTGGCATACATTTTGCACGCTTCAATGATTTTCATAGTTGATAATATTGTTGAATCGACATCATGTAAATTGCAAAAGTTACAGTTGGATAAATTGAATAGAGCGAGTGTTTGAAACCGTGAGAAAACTACACATATTAATGTTGTACATAATTGAAAGCTATTCATATCATTTGAAGTTGTCAGGACCGATATTATGTTACATATCAGTGTCTTAACTGTAACACTTTTTCTGTTTACTTTGTCGATTTCTAAATTAACTAAGTCATCAATTTTTGATTATTTTAAAATTCTTATATTCCTAGAATTCGAACTGACAATCTCTTCAATCATTCTAGAGAACCAAAACAATATTATCATACAATGATTGTCTTATAGAAAACTTATCTCTAAATTTGTGATTCAAACCTTGAATATGATCATCAAGTAATTTATGAAAGTATTTCTATGACGATCAAAATGTAATACGACTGAGTGTAAAAGGTATTTTAATTTTTCTCCAACATACATGAGAAATCAGTGAAAAAGTCCGTAAAATGGAATATCCCATAGATGATAATACATGAGTAGGGAAAATTACTTATGAGATATCCCATAGGTGATGATACATGAGAAGGGAAAATCATTTGTAAAATATCAAGAGAGAAAAGAGAACAATCTATAGAACGAAGGAAAGGAAAGGAAAGAAAAGAAGAACGAAATGAAAAATACATCACCACATCGAACGGAAAAATAACATGAATAGTAATACAATAACAGAAGAGAGGAAATAACATACTACTACTCAATACAGCGCAAAATAAAGATCAATTCAGAATGATTTTATTATTATTATTTTTTGAAAACTATTTTTTGAATTCTATTGTTTAATTGTTATATCTAAGAATCGAAGTTTCATATGGATCTAAAATCATAAATGACAATAGACAAAAACATTGAGACCGAATTGAATATATTTTTATCTAATAAAGATGAATATTTCATTGATAGAACGATGGAATATACACGATAGTAGAAAATTCTATGAGCTTGCTTTTAACGCTTTTTTATTTTTCTCTTTGCACTTCCGTTGTCATTCTTCATTCATTCTCGTGTCTTATATGCAGCGTCATTCAGTGTATAGAACAAAATTTTTTTCTTGTCTCTCTCGTTCTTGTTTTTATTCCCGTTCTATATATCACATGTATTGAAGTATTTTATCTATTTTCGCTTTCTCTTGATTAAAACATATGGAAAAATTTTTTTTTATTATCATAGATTTATTCGTATTGATCGAGTTAGTGTATTATATATTTTTTGTGAGAGACTTAAAAATAGATTTTTTTTTGACATGTTTCTTTTTTTCTAAACTCTACACCTTCCACTGAAAGACCTTCTGTCGTTCATGATTACCGTAGAGATCGTAAATTAGTTCTTTGATTTCAAATTCAGGTTGATAAACAGCTTCTTATTTGTGTTTAATGAAAGTTACACAATTTTATTGTGTTTTTCTATATTGATATCATCATTTCCAGCGTTTTTTTTTTGTCGACTTCTGCTAGTATGATGTATAGATTTCTTTGACAAAGGATCATTGTAACGAAATAGTCCCAATATCTCTGAGTAAGTATAATTTTTGTTTTCTGACCATCTCACCTGGTTGTAGTCATATTCAACATTATCATTAGTGAATTTATTCAATTCACAATCACTCTTCATTTCTTTTATAACTACGCACATATAGAACTATTAATTATGTTGCCATTGGCAAATTATAGTTACTATATATAAATAAATATGCAAATAAGAAAAGTATGAGAAACAGGTCATAGTTGTGTAAAAAAAAAATCAAAATACGAAATAAGTCAGGGATGCATAAAATAAGTCGTCATTTTTATTTAATAATAATTGTCGTCTTTTAAAATAGTATTTATTGCAGTGAACCAAGCATACTAATTATTTTTTTATTGCTGTGCTACGCCCTCTCATCCAAGCTGTCTTGTAGGGACGACCCATTCATTGCAAAAAAGTATAAGTAAGAAACGAAATACAACAACGATTAGATCTTCTCAAGTAGCATCAGGTTAAGTGTTGAAGATCCTTTTGCACTTGCAGTAATAGTGTTACTTTGATTTTGGTAATGGTATATTAGACTATTTCGAAGGTATACCCAAAGGCGAATTCGATATATTATCGTACTTTTGTATCGTGTCAGTAAAAAAAAAAAGTAGTACTCATTTGGAATAGATAGAAACCTTGATTCACAAAAGATTACGAGAAATTGGAGAATTTTTTTTTTGAAGACTATTGATGCTGTTATGGTAGTCATAAAATTTAGACTCCAAAGTTTCCGCTTTGCTTTAAATAAATTAAATCATTTGAACTTTGATCTCAATCTTTTCTTTCAACATCTTGCGAGTTAGTTACTAACGAGGAAACTACCTAAAGTGGTACCCGAAAGTTGAACTCATCTTGAGTTTACAAGGAGGTCTCGGTGAGACTAAAAAATCCTAAAAGGGTTTCGTATCTATTAGACTTTAAAGTCGAATTATGACCTTTTTATTGCATTTTTGATCTAAAATTTCGTCCATAAACAGTTCGAATAACTAGTAGAATATCTTGACACAGGAACATTCTTTTCGGTTCAAAGTTTCAGGGCATTCTATTCATTTTTTTTTATCTGTTTATCGACGAAATTTCTGATCGAAAGACTATCATTTGATTTTTCAGTAAATACCTAAAACTGAATCGAGAATTTAATAAAAACGGTCATAAGTCGGTTTCGGAGCTTCATAGGCATGATTCATTTTAGAATTTGTCTAATCTTATCGAGACCCTCATGTAGATCCAATCTGAGCTTAAATGACATTCGAAAATATCGATTGTTACTATTTCTAAATCTTAGACTTCCGTAAAAGAAATTATAATGCATTCAATTGTTGTATATGACATCTGAAATATCAATGACCTTTTTCAAACTGAATCATATATGACCATATAAGGAAACTCTCAATTGTTAATAATCGTTTTTCGCATTTATATAGCTCCCGAATGGAATTGAGTTAAAAAAAATGCAGACATGCACTTATCATATTGCCACGATCTCAGTAAACTTTGTCTCATTCCAAAAGGATAGATAGATGTGCAGAATGAGTGACTGACTTAAGTCGTTAGTAATCCATCGAGAAGAAGAATAGTTTATCATGGGAATTGAGTCAGTAAAAAGCAATAAGTCGGTCATTGCACTTGGTGCTTTCACCTATGTTTCAGTCAACGAGACAATACATGACACGAAAAAGTTTGTCAAGTAGGACTCTAATATGAATCATTGAACTGTGCACGTGACCATCTCGGTTGGGTCTACGTGTGATATATATATATAGGCGACAATAATTTTTTCATTAACATCCTTGTTATAATAGCGTAGAAAAATATTTATTAATGCATATCAATAAAATTTGATACAATATTTTATTTATAGACTGACTAATTGATTCGTACTAAAAATGACAAGTTCTCCTACAACAAAATATCAAAATATGGAAAATGAAAAAAGAAATTCAGTAGATGATCAAAATATACATGGTCAAGATAATCCAGTATTTTCAACAGATGATATCAAAGTTGATATTAAACAATCCAATACACCTTCATCTTCTAAGAAAAATTTACATGTATCATTTCGTAAAGATAGTGCAACAGTTGATATTAATTCACCATATGATTCTTTAGAATCATTAGATGATAATCAAAATGAACAATCATCTTATGAAGAAGTAGCTGCAAATGTTTCGAATAAAGATGATCCAAATATGTTAGTTTTAACATTTCGTTCATGGTTTCTTGGATTAGCATTTACTTGTATTCTATCATTTGTTAATCAATTCTTTTTCTATAGAACATCACCATTAATTATTGGTGTTCTTGTTGCTCAATTACTATCACATCTACTTGGAAAACTTATGGAAAAAATATTACCGCGTAGAAATTTTAAAATATTTCGATGGTATTTTTCTTTTAATCCAGGTCCATTTAGTGTTAAAGAACATTGTATTATTACAACAATGGCTGCTACTGGAGCTGTAAGTTGTTCATATATGAAATATAGAAAAAAAAAGTTTTTTTTTTTCTTTAATTGAAATAGGGTACAGCTTATGCCATTGATGTAGTTACTATTCAACGATTATTTTATAAACGAACAATAAATCCTGCTATTGGCATTATTTTTGTTATAACATCACAAGTTCTAGGATATGGAATGGCTGGTATAATGAGAAAATTCTTAGTTTGGCCAGCAGCTATGATATGGCCAGCAAATCTAGTTAATTGTGCACTTTTTCGAACTTTACATAATGATAAAGATGACGGAGATGATAATGAAAAATCACGTTGGACAATGTCTCGTTTAAAATTTTTCTTCTTAGCATTTCTTTTTCAATTTTTATGGTATTGGTTTCCTGGTTATATTTTTCCAGTTCTATCACTTTTCTCTTGGATTTGTGCGATTAAACCTGATAATATTATTCTTTCACAACTTACTGGTATTAATGGATTAGGAATTGGTTCGATTGAATTAGATTGGAATGCATGGGTAGCATTTCTTGGTTCACCTATTGTTGTACCATTTTGGTAAGAAATAACGATGTCATATCATACTCATATTTAATTATTCAATCTAGGGCTCAAGTTAATATCCTTGTTGGTTTTGTTGTCTTAGCTTGGATAATAACACCGGCTGCATATTACAGCAATCTATGGAATTCGAAAGCTTTACCAATTGTTAGTGTTCGAGTATTTACTGCAGATGGATATTTTTATAATATTTCTGCTGTACTCAATTCAAATCTTCGTTTAAATGAAACTGCCTATAAACAATATGGTATGTTTCTATTGATTAGGTGTACAACATATCACAGTTGAATGATTCGAAAGTTTCAAAAACTAGAAAACTCTAGCAGCTTTCGTAAAATAATATGAGTGATTTTTTCGGAAGGAAACATTCTTCTGAGCTGAAATTAATAGGAAATTATATTGACAAATAGTTCCGTCTGTGGGCGAAATCTTAGATGAAAATACTGTCATTTGATTTGTTGATATATACCAAACTAGAGACTGAAACTTTAGTAAAACGCCTACATTTCTGGATAGAAGGTCTAAAGAGTCTTATCCTTTTGGGGATTTTTTATATCGTACCGAACTCTATCTTACCTTATGCACTGAGTTCCAGCTTAAAAGTGATTGATTTGTCGAAAAAAGTTCTCTCGTGAGTTGCACATGTAAGCTGAAGTAGTGCTATTACAAATATATTGGAAAGAATAAAATCAAACTTTCGGAAATCCAAACGCATAGAATAAGAGTTGGATGATTGAGACAAAGCTTCACACATCTCGTTTTAATTATAATTGTAAATGTATATGTATATACTATGACACAAAAGTTTTGTCAGAAAATATTTACTCATTTTTCGACCATTTAAAGGCAGCTGATTAGAGACAGAAGCAGCTAGTTAGATGCAGACTTTTTCGTTCTTTCTGAACATGTGTTTAGACTTTTCTTTTGATGTAAGATTGGACAACTATCATCAGATTGTTTCAAAAGATTCAAAATAGTGTTGGTTGTACAGAGTACTATTTTGGTCAATTTTGTATCTTGATTGAAACCTATCACATGTAAAATGTGAAAACAGTTCTTAATGTCTCAGTTTGTTCTACAAATTGTCTTCTTTTTCTCTTTTATTTTGCACGATAGATTTTAAAGACAATTTTTGAAAGGTCTACTTTTTTACCAATGCAGATTACCCTGAAAAGTAGCTGTTTGATGGAAACGCATAGATAAAATTTTTCTTATTGCAATGTCTCATTTTGTACTGAATTCAGTACTCTACGATAATGATGACTTGAAGCTATTCCAAAGCACAAACTAAGAACTATGCTAAAACTGCTATTTTGCTTTTTACAGACACCATTTTGCACTTTTTCATAAAACTTACTGATAGTTAGTTGTTCAATCTTATTCCCGAAGGAAAATCTAAATAGGAAAAAATTCTTATTCTGACTCTAATCAGTTGTCTTTTAGTGACTAAAACATGAGAAAATATTTTATGTCAAGACTTATACACTATCTTATACACTTTTGTTTTAGGTGAAATTCGAATGACACCAATTTTTGCTTTTGCTTATGGTATATCATTTGCTGCAATTGCTGCAGTTATTGTTCACACTATACTTTATCAAGGTAAGCATCTATTTAAATTGAATAATATCAATATGACCCTTTGATATATTATGAAAAACAGGTAAAACGATTTTAAAACAGTTTCGATCATCTTTAAAAGACAATAATGGAGATATTCATGCCAAACTTATGTCTCGCTATAAAGAAGCACCAGAATGGTGGTATGTATTTTAAATTATTTATGAAATATAGTTTATTGAATATCTAATTAGGTATACTATTCTGTTTGTTGTGGCATTTATTTTAGCAGCATTAGTTTGTCATTATGGTGAATTAATGCCATGGTATTATCTTTTTGGTAAGTTTATATATATGTTGAACATATGATTATATTTGAAAATTTTTTATAGTTGCTGTTGCTATTGCATTTATTTTTCTCTTACCGACGGGAATCGTTCAAGCTGTAACAAATCAATCCATTGGTAAGAAAAAAAATGATATTTTCTGTTTAATAAACAAATCTCTCTTAAGGACTTAATGTTATCACTGAATTCGTAGCTGGTGTAGCAATGCCTGGTGATCCATTAGCAAATGTTACATTTAAAACATATGGATATATTACTCAATATCAATCATTATTACTTATATCTGATTTAAAACTAGGTCATTATATGAAAGTAATATTTATAATTATTTATTGTAGTGTTTTTTTTTTATCTAAGATGATTTTGCTTTTAGATTCCTCCTCGTGCAATGTTTATTACTCAACTAATAGGTACAATTATTGCTGGAATAATAAATTTTTTTACAGCTAATTACTTAATGAGTACTATTCCACATATTTGTACTCAAGAGAATCCAAGTTGGAAATGTCCGAATGCTAATACATTTTTTAGTGCATCAATTATTTGGGGAGCTATTGGTGTGTAAAAATAAAACTTTTTGAAATAAAATTGAATAAAAAAATTTTCTGTTAGGTCCAATAAAAATGTTTGGTAAAGGAGCAACTTATTCTTGTCTTCTTTATGGTTTTCTTATTGGTGCTGTTCTTCCAGTATTAGGATGGATTCTTACGATAAAATTTCCTAATATTAAATGGTTTAAACATATTCATTTTCCTATTATGTTATCGGCTACAGCTATGATGCCACCTGCTCCACCCGGTAATTATCCATCATGGTTATTAGTTGGTTTTATATTTAATTTTATTCTTGCACGTTATGCACGAACATGGTGGAAACGATATGCATATGTATTCTCAGCTGCTATGGATAGTGGTGTGGCTATTGGTGTAATTATTATTTTTTTTGCATTACAAAATAATAATATAGAATTTCCAACATGGTGGGGAACTGGTGGAGAAACAGGTGATGGTTGTCCACTTTCACATGCCAATTATTATGGAACTATGCCAAGTTATCGATCAATTATAAATACTAATTGAATTTATTTATTTTCTTTTTCTGTAATTATAAATATTTATTTTAAATAATAATCTATTCTCGATAGGAGTTATTGTTTATTCTATTTGATAGAAGATCATCAAATGTAAAATGCTAAATAAAATAGACAAAAGCAAGTTTTGACTACGTTGATATGTAGGTGTGACTTCTACTTTGTTTTTTCACTTACATTGATACTCACATCAGGAATATGCTAAAGAGAAAAAGGTGACGAGTGCCAGAAAATTATTTAACAGCTGGAAAGATGCATATACAGTTTTTTTGTAAAGCGGAAGATGCTGAACTTTCTTTTTTTACTTTACGATGTTTTTCTAATAAAAAAAAAATAAGAGTTTGACTGCAAAAATTGAAAATTTTTGTAAAAGTGGGGATGAAGATGCGCATCTCCATTGTCATATGCCTAAACACACTGATAAAATATGTTTTCGATAGAATATTAGCCTACCAAAAATGCCCATAGTGTAGTCAGATCCATCCAGTGTCCTGCTCTTGATGTATAGTAGTTTTGGTCATTCTAAGGGTCCCATCGTTTAAAAATACAGATGAAATGATATGAAAACCTTGCTTTCTTTTCTATTGAATGGACAAAAACAATTTATATTCTATGATATTAGAGTACTTGAAAAGGATGTAACTCGACAAGCTATCGTAGACCTGTTGAAACTTATATATCAATCTTTAATTATTCTCTGTATCAATCAATATTAAATAATCACGATATAGAATATTTTATTTAATAAATTTCATTTTTTCAAAATTATCATTTTTCGTAAGTCCGATATTCCTGAAACGGAATCCAATGTTCTTTTTATTAATCGATAGCTCATAAAGTTTACTATATAACACATATGTTTCTAAGCTTTAAAATTCTATACATCGTATAGTTTTCGTAATCGATCCACAAATATTCACTCCTGTAACTAGTCATAGAGTTAATCGGTTAAACTTTACTGATCGACAAAACCATCATCTCCAGTGATCAACTTTGCCTATAATTTCAAAATATTCAAAAATTTTCATTTACGTTCAATTCAAAATAAATTTCCAAAGATCTAAAATTATTTCAACTACGCCAAAAAAAAAGAAATGAAATCAACAACACATCAAGTATCTTATATTTACAAACCACAATATATAATAAACAATATCATTCAAACAAAGAAAGTAAACTGCAAATGAAAAAGTGTTTGCTGACTTAACATAGAAACACAAACAACAACAGAATAATATACATAAACATAGAGTTAAGCTCTGACTTTGAACTTGTATTTTCTCTCATGACAATATAATGTATAATATATACAAGACACAAAAAAAGAAAAGAAAAGAAAAAAGAAAAATTAATCTAATATAGGAGATGCTTCAGAAAGTGATGATGGTGACATTGTTTTTGTTATTTCACCTGGTGATGGATTACCTTTTCCTGGTGATGGATTAGATAATGAAGATAATAGTCTATTATTTGTACTCAATGTTGGTGAAAGAGATATATCATTTTCATTATGTAATGATAGATGTTTATTAGTATTAAGTGTTTCATTAGTTAGAGATTTTTCATTATTAATTATTGGTCGATTCATTGTACCATTTGTTGATAAATGACTATTTTCATCATCAGATATAATCATAGATTTTCGATCTTTAGGATCATCTTCATCAAGTTCATCATCATTATCATCATTTGTTAATAAACTTTTTCCTATTGTTTCATCAATTTTATATAATTTTCGAAATTTTTTTTCAACATATCTTTGAATTAAATCAGCTTGTTCTAATGAACAATAACCATCATCAACACATCTGAAGATTATACAAATTAAAACATTAAATTATTCACTAATAGAAACATATTCATCTGTTCGAGGTTTTTTTGTATGGTAGATTCAAAACGAATAATATCGACTTAGAACAAAGCAAAAGTAGCCTTAGTAGCACTATAACATTTTTTACAAGATTCATGGAGATTCTCTCTATAAAGACACTGGGAAATAAACTGATGTTCAATTGTTTTGAGAGATGGAGTCTGGTCTCAGAAAACAAATTATGGTACAGTATGAGTTTAAATACAGAAGCAAAAAGTTTTCCCTATTCACATAAATCAGAGTTGAACAGCTTTGATTGAAATTCAAATAATATCGTAATAATAACAGAATTCTAGAGTACTGTTTGGACTATTAATATGCATATTAAACTCCCTCGAGCATGCCCTAAATAATAAAACAACTTTCTTCGATAGTAATCATCTTGTAAAATCTTCAGCTTTTTAAATCTTTTTCTATTATTTTCAAACTTTTTTATTTCACCTATATGAAAAACCATGTCTAACATATTTTCGATAGAGGTAAACTCGATGTTTGCTTATTTTTTCAAGCGTTAAAATTTGTTTTGGTCACGATTATTTAACGAGAAAATGTTTTAAGATTGATCAATAGCTGTCAAATTCAGACTCTGTGCATCAGGTAGATTCCAGAGAGATATGAAAAACCTCAAAACTATAAGTCTCCTTAGACCTACCTTCTGTCCAGAGTTATAGGCATTTTACTGGAACTTTAGCTTTTAGCATGGCACATACCAACAAATGGAATGATGATATTTCAACTTGAGATTATTCTCACAGACAGGTCTATTTGTCATTAAAATAGCCCTAGAAGTTTCAACTCAAAAAAAAAAAAACAGACAGAAAATTCTATCATCTTTCGTGAAATATGAGTGACTTTTATATCTCGAGAAGGAAATATTCAGGACACTCCATTGACAAATCTATTTGTAGGCAAAAATCTCAGATCAAAATACGATCATTTGATTTGTTGGTATATACACCAAGTAATTCTCAATACAGTAAAATTTTCATTTTTTTTTTTCTCAATTAATTCTAATCATATAAAATACTAGTAATTTACCTTGAAATAGTAATAAGAATAGGATGTTTTTTAATTGATTGCAAAACTTTCGCCATAGCTTCATGTAAATAAATAATCATTTCTTCTGAAGAAACATGTAATGGTGGTCTTGTATCTGATAAATGCATTCCATAATTATGAATAGTTTTCCAATCTAATTTTTTATAACGTATAATAGCAATTAATGCTGATAAATAAGGATTACTACAATAGAATAAAAATTCATTTCAATAATAGATTTAATAGAAAAATTTACTCAATAAGTATTGGTTGATCTAATTTTGGATCAGTTAAATATTCATCCATATATGTACGAATTTGTTCTAATGCATTTTCACGTGCTGTTATATATCGTTGAATTTCAATATCTGTATGATCTTGTACAATACGTGTATAAACATAACGAAGAATTTCATATTCATTTTCATCTAATTGTTTACGTATAAAATCATCTGTTGAAAAAAATGATAAATTAATATCAATTATAAATTGTCTTGTTTCAAGTAATTGATCGATTATAGTTGCATCAAGTGGATATACTCGTTGTATAATTTGATTATCTTTATGATTTATTTCATTCGTTGATAATTTTGGTTTTTTTCGATTATCAGCATCAAGACTTTCACTACCACTTTCATTATCATATATTGATGGATGAGATTTTTCTATATTAGTTGAATAATTTTTTGCTAAGCCAGCTGTTGATATATAAACATCAAATGTATGAATATTTGAAAGTTTATCAACAGATGAATAAACACAATTGGAAGTAAAATATGGATTCGTTGAGGTCACTCTAAAAAAAAATACATAAATTGACAGTCAATGAGATTTTCAATACATAAATTTTTCAAATTTCAATGCACAAAATGCATAATTTTACAACACTAATTTATCAAAAACTTCGCCAAAATACAAGGCGATTCATAAGGAGATCTGCACTAGATGGGCGATTGCTAAGAGGTTTTCCGATACCTATGAGAGAACTTCTTCAGCTTTCTCATCTCACTCTCAGCGAATGTATATTTTCTAGAGGTCTAGACTTTCAGACTTTTCTATATCCGCAAAGCTTCAGATCAAAATTTGACAGTTTTGTCAAATGTCAGAAGGAATCCGAATTCTATGACAGTTTTCATTAGAAAACTTTGTAGTATCCATAGGAAAAAAACAGAAATTGGAAGAGAGCAACTGCAGTCGCCCAGTTAGTTGCTAAACGGATCAGTTTGAATAGCAAAAAACTTTTCAAAAATCTATTGCTTTTCTAGATTAATGTCAGTAAAAGTCCAGCCCGTAATAGAAAGTTATCCCTAGAGGAACAATGAGTTTTCATCATAGAAGACCACGGTGAATTATAATATCCGTCAAGCATGATCTTACGATTGTGATACGTCATCAGAAGAAATCAATAGTAGGCAGCAGTATAGAATTGATCGTAGGGAGTAAAATTCCGAAAATAATTGAGCAATTCAAGCAACTATCGGAATTTTTTTTCGAAACCATCAAATTCTATTGGTAGCATAACATACGTTTTAAGTGTATCAAAAAGCAACCATAATTCATAAGAGTTAGCTTCCATCACACTTAGCCAAATACTTGTCGTTACCTTAGTTCCATCCGTTTAATGACAAAATATATAACAGAGTTCATAGAAACAAATCTTGGAAGTCGCTATGCAGTATGTGAATAAGGATAGTAATTTAGATATTACGTCATATAAACAAAGTCAAGTAATACTTTCTGGCAAAATGGTTTTGTTAGCTCGATATTTTCCCTACAACGATTACTAGCTACAGTTTGACTTAAACTTCTCCGTACAAACTAACTAACAACATACTAGTTATAAGAATCAGTATATGTCATTATGTAGTCAACATGCTGTTCCGAAGTACTGAATCTGCTACTCAAACAAAAAAAATTCCACCTATTATCAAAATAAAGGCACAGCAGAATTCTTTTCTCCACGTTTACATTCTAACAAAATAAAACAGAAATCGATTTAATTAATAACGCATACAAACGTCATATAATAATCTAATCTTTATTAATCAAAGCTATTTCGATACTTTCTATCTACAAATAAGTCATTGAAATCGTATGCGAACTTTCTGCTCTTATTACTATAACAGAAACAAGCACTTCTTCGAATTTTCCAAATGAAAAATTTTTCTACTGTCAATAGTTTTTCAAAATTTCCTCTAACTTGTATTGGTAAACTAGTCTCGAATACATTTACCGATTTATCTAGTTTATAGAAGTCTTAAAAATCTCTATTTTATCTTTGTTTTGTAATGAATCTAAGTGTTCGTATGTACATACTTTAATACTCCAGTTTGTTGACATTTACCAACTTGTAATTGATATTTTCCATCTTGAAATTGATGAGCCCAAGGTGGTTTAAACCAAAAGATTTTTGTTATATATCCTCGATAAACAGCTGGAAGTATCCAAGATTGATTCGTAATCGAACTAAATAATCAAAATATTGTTTGTTAATTATTCTTCAGAAAATGTTTTGTTTTTCTGCTCTCAACATACGCAACAAGATGATTTGATGTTTCAATTTCATCAGCTTGAACACCTTTTGGTACAAGAAGATCAGCATAACTATCGAATCTAAGTAATGCAATATCTTCTCCTGATTTTAAATGTACTCCAATGTCACGAATTATTATTGGAAGAACCTTAAAATAAAAATAATTTCTTATCAAATTATGAAAATTTATTTTTAATTTTTTTTTTGTCTTACTTCATTATTATGTTCAACAATTTCAATTTTTAACTTATCTTTAATCGCGACCATTGCATTTCTTAACAATCAAATATAATCTAAAACTCAGAGAAAGAAAAAAAAAATCTTATCACACTAATTTTTTAAGTTTTAAAAACAGAAAAAATTGCATCTTGTTTATTTCTTTAAAATCCAACACTTTCATTAATTAAAGCACGTTCAAGAATAACTCGTCCTTCTTTATATCGTTGTGATTCTTCAGTTGCAAATTCATATATCCAGCCCAATTTCATATCACATTTTTTGCAACTTATATCTCGAACAAAATGTCGACCCGTTAACATTAGCTAATCAAACGAAGAGAAAAACATTCTTTTTCATTAATATAACAACAAACAAAAAAATATATGTATTGATTCATACCCGTTCTTGTACAGGACTTTGTTTTGTATTAACAATTCGACTAAATAAAAAAGCTCGACCAGTCGCACCTGTGAATCTCGTCGAGACCAATTCGTTACGATTTGTTAATGGTGTATCACAATGAGCACATGAAAATATTCGTTGACCGCCAAGATGTTCAAGAAAAATACGTCCCATATCTAGAATAAATTAAATGCATTTAGTAATGGTTTTATATTATAAGGAAATAAAGATTTTTCATATGCATTTTTTAATTGTTGATGAAATCGATTCATTGTTATGATTATTTGATTATAAAGATTATCTCCTGCTTGAGATTTTAATTCATTATGATTTAAAGATAAATATTTAATTAAACGAAGAATAAATATAAGAAATTTTTCACCAGTTTCGGGTGTTAATAACCAATTTATCATTGTATCTATATCATAATTAATATATTTTAATAAATCAATAAATATATTCGATATATTAAATAAACATTGAAGATTTTTTTTAAGATTTATTTGAAATAAAATATAACATAAATCAATAATTTCATCATCATCAAAATCATTTAATTTTAAATATTCATATAATGTTTTATTATAAATTTCATTAAGTAATAATTGTAAATTACAATCTAAATTAATTAAAACTAATTTTTCTAAAATAATTATTATTGATATATCATATTGATGATAATTTTTAAGAAGATTTTCTTTTAATGGAAGAATTTCATTAAGAAATTTTTCATCAATTTCATTTATAATTAAATAAAGAAGACGAATATATTTATATTTAAGATAAGAATCTAATGTAATTAATAAAACATTTGATAAATAATGTTGAAATGATAAATTAATAAGTTTAGTCGGATAAAGATAAACACATTGTTTAAGAATTAATAATAATCCACGATTTATTTGAAGATTTTCATTTAATATATGTTTAATAAATTCATAGAGAAGAATATTTGAACTAATTGAATGAGAATTTATACGAATAGTTTTAAGATATCTACCAAATGCCAATAACCAACTAATATCATTACTTTGATTTTGACGATTCGATTCAATTATAGATAAATCATTTGTTGAAATAAAAAGTTCATAAAGTTTATTTTCACGATCAAATTCTAAACGACGTAATGATGGTTCATTCATTTTATGATAAATATAGAATATACGATTGTTAGAATTTTTTGATCCTGTCAAATTTTAATTTGTGACAAAAAAAAAACGAAGAACACACAAGAAAGACAAACATAAACAAATAATTAACAATGGTCTTCTTCTTGACTAATCGGTAACATTGATTAACTAGATGTCGCCAGTAGAAGATTTTGCCATTGATTATGTGTTTTATGTGATGCAGAATCTAGCTGATCAGTAACGAGTATGCAGTGAATGTCAATTGTTTTCCTCCTTGGTTCTTTTTTTGATCAGCATATTTCATATATTGTAAAATACAACAGAGTGTACGAAATACACTCCATCTTTTGATATATTTACCTTGAAGAAAGAATAAAGTTTAAGCATAAAAGCTGTATATCAAAAAATGGATGTTTGTCTTTTTTTAGATAATGTACGTTCACATATGAATCATGATAAAAGAAATTTAGAAGTTTCTTATAAAAGCTTAGGTCATACTATGCATAAGCTCCTTATGTTATACTAGTTTTACGATATATGCTACTAATTTCTTCTGTATAAAATGAAATGGAACATTGATAATAATAGTAATGAGAAGCCTGTTATTACTAATCGAAGCATACTCCAATCCGAAACGAAATATCTTGAGGAGCATTCTTAAATTTATTTTTGTTTCGAATGAAACATACCATTATGAGAAGAACAAAGGAATTGGTTTATTGTTATGGCTATTTGAACTTCAGCTAGAACTGTTTTTACTAAATTTCAAGGTGTAATTTTGCTCATAGATACGATGAATGGCCTCGTAGAGTATCTATCTGAAAAGTGTTAGCAGACAACAGTGTTCTTATGTCGAGATACCGAGTTTACTTGAAAATTCAGTATGTTTACGGCTAAAATTCTACTTTTTGATCTTTTAATCGATACCTGTAGTTGGATCAAAAGCTTAGCAAAACGATAATAACTCGGCTCCAAAGATCCATGAGGACGAACTATATTAGACTTTTTTTTAGTCTTACTGTAGTCTATTTATAGGTTTCTCAATATGAGCTCAAGTGAAGGTTAATTCCTTCATTAGCTGACACTATACACTCTAGGAAAAAAATACTCCACTTTTTTTTCCTGATACAGCTATTAATCTTTAAACCGTATTCATTCTTCAAGGTGAATACATCAGAAGATGCAGCTCATTTCGTACTTTCTTGATATAAATAATATTTTAAAAAATAAATGACGAATGCTAATAAAAACTAAAAAAATATATGGAGGAGGAGGCGGATCAATTCTCTCCCATTGCAGATTACTGCAAGAAGAAAACTTTACTGATGTTTCTTCATGCGTTGTATTTAAAGAAAAGATATATAGGGTGTGCGCAATTTGGGCTATGTTCAAGTCAAATCTCATCTGTATTTCTAAAACTTTCACTCTGCGATTATTTTTGCCAACGAGTAATTTTACATTCGATTCTTCTTTTCGTTTGGCAAGTTACCAAAGTCAACAGGAGTTTTTTTTTCGAAGTTAATACAAACCTATCAACTCCCTTAGAAAAAACTGTCAATGCTCGAATTAATCTCTATTCAACATTAGAGTTGCATATCACTGTATCATACGTTTTCTTGAAATCGACAGTTGAAAATTTCAATAGAAAACTTTACGTCAGGTCAGAAATCTCAAATAGGATTAAAAGATATCTATCAGCATCTATATGGTATATTAGTGACCTTCGAAATAATTCACCTGCTCTCCAGAGATTCTCAAGATCATTGTGACCAATAATTCTGAAACTTTTAGGACGAGTAAATCTCAGTAAGTATAACAAATGTTCTGCTAGACTCATGGTTCTCAGATCATTTTTTTTCCAAAAATTGAATTATTCGAATCTTTATGAAAGAACCATGTTTTCTGACGTAATGCAGCTCTTTTTAAGATTTGCCAAAACTCACTAGTACACTACCTTTCCGAGAAAAGAAAAACACGCATCCCAATCTATTTGAAAATGTCACAGAAAAAGCTTTAGCCGTATCAGTTGTCGTATGTGGGATAAGTTTCAACATTTCTATAGAAAAATTGGTTTTTATTGTAGCGTATTTTTTTGTGTTTTTCATGTTTATTTACGGTGAAAAACTGAGTATCAATTTCTGATATGAGCTGATCAATTAGAGAACTCATCCGACTGTGTAATTACTAGTAAAAATCTGAAATTTTCGAGTCCTTCAAATGAAGGAAAGACTTTAAAAAGCAAAAGGAATCGACATAGTAAATAATAAAAGATTAAAGAGGTGAAACAAGCTCATCTATTATTTCTCTAAAATATGCAAAGGATTCAAGTTACTGAAATTGCGATCAAGCCATACAAATTCATTAAATTTTATGTGTCTACTACTATCATCATCAATCTAATATTTGCATTCTTACTCACGAAAGCCGCCTTGAATTTAAGAATTTTTTAAAAATAATTCTACATTTGATTAATGTAAAAATCGATTTGATTTATTTACATATTGTTCGAGTTTTTTACTTCATAATGATGACTAGCGATATGAATCGATAGGCTGAGATTCTGATGAAGTTGAATTTTGCGCGAAATTGTACAACGATCATTGATAAATATTCAACGTTTACGTTTTTGAATTTTTCGATGACAGATTCTATTTACACGAATATTTTGAAAATTTCTAATCAACACTATTATAAACCAAAATAAAAAATATCATGTCACCTAGTATTTTACTTCTACTGAATATTCATGAAGTAAAAAAAGACTCCATAACCTTCCTGAATTTTATATAAAAATAGGAGAAAAGCTTCATTTTGAATGATGAAACGGACATCAAAATTGATGTTTTTGCAATTCATTTACGAAAAGCGACATTTTAATTAGACAAATACAATGAATATCATTATTAATCAAAACCATACAAATAAATTGATGAAAATGGCAACTTTAGTCAATCAATATGAAATACATTGATTTTTTTGTCTGTTTCATCATTTTAATGTAATTTTTTACTTCATGAGTTGCATTTCTAATCACAATAGAATCATTACAACATTAAGTAACAAAAATATTGCTTCGATTACTCAAAGACGACGATCTATATAATTCGAATTCTAATGCAATGATTTTTTTTTCCATCTAAACCAATATAATTTTTTCATTTAAATATATACCCGAAGTAATAAAGTTATATATACGCCCGAACAAAAGAAAATAATTGCAGTCCGTCTTTTGCATCGTATATTGTCATTATAAAAATAAATTAAAAAAGATAATTACATAGTGTGACAACATTCGGAGCTTTTATATCACTCAGCGTATACATTTTTTGTTTTTTACTTATGTATTACTTAAATAAATTGAATGAAATAAAAGCATTCATCAGACACAGACTTCATTTTGCCATTATCGTAAATATTAGTTTTTCTAATTTTTCATCATTATAGTCTAATTTAAAAAAAAAGAAAGTAACGATATATATTCTAATGCAGCTTGAAATTCTCTATGACCCTACACATTTATTTATTAAGTTGTATTTATCTCCTACAACTAATAAATGTACAAACCCCGAAAAATATACAGACTGATAGAGAATTTCATCGTCTATGAGAGTCTATAATTATTTTTTAAAAAGATTGTTGAAGAGTAACGAAAAACTTTTAAAACTAATTTTTATGATAATGAGCAGAATGAAGCCCATGAGAATTTGTACATGAATGTACTTTCATGACATTCAATTTATTTCGACAGTACAGAAGAGTAAACTAAAACAAATGCACAGAGTAATAGAAAACTCCGTACACTTTCAGAATATGTAATTGGTCTTTTTTTTTGGTTATTATAATGACGATATATTTTCAATAAGGCAAACACATAAAGCATATCCATTTATTTGCAATGAAACAAAAAATAAATAAATCTGATTTTCATTAATGAAAAATGTATAAGTTGTCTATAATTGTATTATTCTTCTTGTACCAATTGTGGAACTTCTATTATAGACGTTTGAAATGATGGATGTCGATATTCTGCAATAGGTAGAAGTGAACTATTTCGACTTGATGTTCCATGTGGATGTAAATTACTCCATGGAAATATACGACGATGTTTTACTCGTTCACTTGCTCGATAATTAATATTTGATAATGGACGAATTGTTGCATCATCAGGTACTGTTAATTGTGTACCTTCAAGTCGAAAACCTCGAATTTCAATTGGCATTGATTGACTTGGATCGTGTGAATGTTGATGATGTTCATCCTGTAATTCATCAAAAAAAAAACATTTATAATATTAAAAGAACAGCACATAATGATATACCATATCTCGCGACAAACGAAGTTCTGTTGCTCGATTAGTTCGAATAGATGAATCAAGTAATGTACCACTCATTACACTATTTTGACTATTTCGTGTTGATGAACGCTGAATATGAAAGAGAAACATAAATATTTTAAAATATTATTTATGAAAATTAAGTCTTTTTTTTTAACTGACTAATGTTAAAAGTTCACGTGGTGTATTTGTTTGATGAATAGAACCAATTGAGTCTCGAAATGAATTATTTGTTATTCGTCCCATATCCGTTCTCTATTGAAAGTATTTCAAAGATAATAAATCATCATAAAAATGATTATTATTTACATGAGTTAAATGAGATTTGTTTATTTCATCATACCATTCTTGTTGAATTGGCCGTTGAGATCGTGGTGTTTCAGATGATAACTTCAAACAAATTTATTGAATGATTTTTTTTATCGATGAAAATTTTTATGTTACTTCAAGATTCGGAATATGGCGTAGTGGAACAAGTGCTTTCGTCGATGGTCTGGATGATATTGTTCCATAATCAATACTTGTCATATGTTCGTGCTAAAAGAATTATCATATAAGAACTCTTGTGCTTTTATTCCGGATTAAAACCTGCCGTTATCAAAGAAGGATCATAATTATATTCAATAGCTAATGGATCATTTGATGATGGACCTTCAATAGCTAATTGTGTTGATTTATTGTGATCCCTTTTTCGTTTAAGTGGTGGTAACTATAATAATAATTTAATAAAAAAGTATATTGATGAATTATTATACTTTATGAACTCGTTTTCGTCGAAGTTCAAGATCCCATCCTCTTCGAACCTTTAAAAAAAATCATTAGAAAAAAAAAGATAATTTCATTAAAGAATCTACCGAATTTGCATTTGATGTTTTTGGATTGTAGATTAAATTAACACTTCGTGTTTTACTTACAGAATTCCATTTAGGTCGATTTGCTGGGGACTAAAATAAATAAATCAAATAGATCATATTCATAGACTTATTAACCTACATTAACAGGTCGAAATTGAGATAAGAAAACAGTTGAAAAACGTAGATCAAAAGCCATTTTCTCGTCTTCTTCTTATAATATAAAAATGAACTTTGTCAGAACCAAAAACTTTTATTTATATTTATCATAAAAGAAATAAACTTCTAAGTGTAACTGCAATAAAATTTCCTATCAAGCATCTGCTCAATGCCTAACAACAAATGTCATCTGTCGTTTGAGAAGTAATATTTTGAAAAAAATAGATTATCAAATTACGTTGTTTCATGATATTTGTAGTTAAATAAATATATATACACCTATCGATTTAATTTTTGACAGAATACGAAAGAAAAGAACTTTTTGAATTTTGGACGACATTTTCATTACAATTTATTAAGATGATGATCGCCAAAAGAAAAATGTATGGTGGAACAGAATCCGAAGAAAAACGAAGGTAAGAGAAGTTTTGTTACATTCTTTCCTTCTCTTTCTTTCTTTCTTTCTGCAATAGACACGTATACATTTAATCTAAGAAACGAACATTCGTTTTGTTTAGATACAATTGAAAAAAATGAGTTGTCAATAACAATGAAAATTACCTCTTTATTCGCATCAATCTCTTATATGCACCTGAGATGCCTCTTACTTGTTAGCTTTTTTTTTCTATTATTCAATCTACACATACATACTCTGCCTTCTTTCTCTTTCTATTTCTTCACCTTCTCATATTAATGTTGAATAAAGTGAAAAGTAAAACGCGTGAAAAATGCAACAAGTAAAAACATATATGAAGAAAAAAGTCATTTATTATACATAGCAACTATATTACCTGTACTTGAGTTTCATTTTGCAATTCATCATTGAAATTTTCTTCGACATGATCTTTTAATTTTGATTCTTCTATCATAGAATCATTTTTATTTGTTATATCAATATTATCTGTAATTATATCATTCCATTTTGGATCATAATATTGCTATAAGAATTTATTAATAGAATAGATTAAATAATAAATTTCTACATACAGCAAAAAGTGCTTTCTTTTTTCTTCCTTGAGGTTGATCTATTTCTGACCAGTATTTTATTTTTCCTTGACTATCCCAATTTATTAAATGAGTAATTTGTAGTTTTGATTCACTTTTCCAACGAACTGTTTGATGAAAAATCTTTAAATAAAGAAAAAAACAAACAAAAGACTTTCATATCTGATTTCTTTCTAATTTACTTTAACTTGAGATTGTTTTGGTTGATAACCTTTATTTTCCCATATTGCATCTTTTAATTTAGATTTTTTTTTCCATAAAAGTTTTTTATGAATAATCTAAAAAAAAGTTAATTCAAATAAAGTTAATTCATTCTAATAAAAACCAATGCTTACTAGTTTATTAGATTGTTTAGAATCAAAAGATACATTATCCAAATAAATTTGTGGTTGACCGTTGGAATTTATATCGAAAATCTAATGTAAGAAAAAGATTAATACGTTTTTAGTTTTCGAAAATGACGATAAAGAATAATTGAAAATTTAAATTGATTATACTACTTAGAATAAAAGATCAATATTATTTTTGAAATAGCCTTGTACTCAGTTGAAGGACACCAATAGCAATCATTTTTTCATGATAAGTGTTTTGTGAAGATCAGTACTTGAAAGAATAGCTTTACCTACCAGTATATTCAATAGTCTGATATCTTCTCTACAACTAATATTGGACATAGCTCTGGACAGTAGACTAATCTGATGCAGAGTTTTTGCACTCTTCGTACACGCCTAACCAACTATTAAAGCAAGTATGTGTTTCAATGTAGTCATCATGCTATCGGACGGATGATTTGAGACAGAGAGCCATTAGTGACTTGTCAAGGATAATTTCTTGGCTGACAGTACTGTGGTTTAACTACGGTATCGTGTGAATATGTATCGAACAATGCAGCTACTCAACCATGGTGGCCTTTGATCAGTATTTGGCATAGATCATGGTTAAGGATTAGTTAATATAGATCGATTTTTGAGATTCTTTGAAGTTTCTACTAAAACTTATTGTCTTTTGCTCAAAATCTGTTCTATCGATCCGGTCGGATCATCTTAAGAAAATGAGAAAAGTTCTGGCTTTAGTCAAAAACTGAAAGGTATAACCAAGATTCAGATTTGTTTTTGGTCGAATCAACAGGCAAGCCTTTACTTCACAAATTTAATATTTAAATGTATTAGGTAATTTTCTATAATTTACAACTATTGTAATTCTCGATCGTAAAGAAAATGACTAGTACCATAATAACACTGTTAGAAATAAGTGTTGAATAATAAACTCTCATATCCATTTATGACTATTATCATAAAACCTTTTTTGATATATGAACGGAATAAACCCTTAGAGGCAAAGGATTTATCGTTGCAAGTTTTAAACATAACCCATACAATAATAAATTCTGTGTCTAAGAATTTATTCCGTTCATATGCACAAAAAAGGACATACGAATTTACATCGGGTCACAAACCATTGCCAGAGGTTATAAATAGAAAGATTTTATGAAAAGCTAAATTACTCATAAACCTGAAAATTATTTATGAGAATGGTAATAAAAAAAAATGAGAGTTTATTACTCTACGCTTATTTTTTTTTACATTGAATTATACATGACATTATAATATTCGGCTTGATTAATAGGCCAGGCCGAAACTGTTGGCCTGGCAATTAACTTTTAAAAATCAAATGCTACTGCATTGCCTAATTATTCGAGAGTACTTTAACAAATTCATTCGATTTGAGCAATAAATACTTGAGCCGAACATCAATATACTGTTGTAGGACTGCCATTGACTGTCAAAGGAACTTATTTAGATCCAAAACAATAGTATCCTTACCTGTTATTATACGTTTCACTTTTTCCCTATATTTTCGTTGTATGACTGATTAGTTAGATCAGGACGGAAAATAGTAATCCGTTAGGTACTTTCTGATAGACATTGTATCAATAAGATTAATTTACCTTTGTTTCCATTTGAGATTCTTGATGATCAGTATATGGATTATTTTCATCAGGAGTTGTTAATAATGAAGCAGTTTCCATAAGAATTTGATGACGTGGACTACTTTTTATAATTTCTGCTAATTTAGATTCACTATTCCATTTAGGTATTTTATTAAAGATCTAAGTTGTTATTTTTTAAATGTTAGTTGAATGAGAAAAAAACTCGTACACATTTACTTTAAAATGACTTCGTTGTGGTTTATGATGAAGATTTTCGTGTGAATAGGATTTAATTTTTGATTGTACATTCCATCGAAGTGGTTCATGAAAAATTTTTGGACTTCCATCGGGTAGACACCATAGTCGTCCGAAAATCTGTGGTGATAATGTCTGAAAAAAAAAACTTCTGTATTAGAAATATTTTTTATTCAATTTAATTAATTTTTACTGAAGAAATTTGTTGTTTAGATTGATTTTTATTTTTTTTTAATTTATCTTCTTTAATATCAATTTCATGATCAGAAGATATTTTTTTATGTGATTTTTTCTTTGGTAAAAGCATAAATTTTTTTGGTTGATATTCAAAATTAGCAAATGAATTAACACGTGATTTTACATGTACATATCTATCATTCGATGAATGCTAAATATGAAACATTCAATTTAAAATTAATCAAAGAAAAGAAATTTTTTTTTTCTACAAACTTTTTTTGTTAAAATACTACTAATACGTTCACGCCAATTTTTTAATGGATGATTTTCTTTTATTTGAAAAGGTGAAACATTATCAGCATATGATACATGTTGTTGTTGTTTTGATTTTTGATTTGCATTTGTTGAAGATAAATCTGATGTCTAAAATTATTCAAATTATTATCATTATTTGTCTTGTTTAAAACATACCTACATGTGTTTGTGGTAGCTGATCATGAATAGGTTTTTTTTGTCGTTGTTTTGGTCGACGTACTAAAAGAGATAATTTTGAACGTCGTTGACTTGCTGTAATAAATGGTAAACTTTCTTCTTCATGTACTGGAGACGGTGAATGTTTATCTTCATGTTTCGATTGATCTTCAATAGTTAATTTTGGTTCTAATAATGGTGATACTGGTTTTTCTAATTGATTGTTAGTATAATCGGGAGATATTGCTTGTCTAAATGTATCTTCATGTTCAACAGATGTCAGATTAGTATTGGATGCATCACTATGACGAGGAGAAAGCGATGGAGAATGTAAATCATCATCTTCATTTTCTTTTTTTTCCATAGTTAATGGTGAAACTGATTTTAGTCGAGTATTTTCTTGTTCATGTATTGATAAAGATGGTGAAAGATGTTGATTTATTAATTCATCTTGATTTTCATTTGATGATAATTCATGTTTAACTTCATGTGATTGATTATTTTGTTGAATTTCTTGTAATGATGGAGAATTTATTGAAGGACTAGGTTCTTCATTTTCTATATTCGGCTGTTGAGAAGATACGATCTGAAGATTTTCTGTATTTGAATCGTCAAAATTAATCATATCTGTTGATGTAAAAAGCATATTTTGATTGAGTGAAGGAATTGAATTTCTTCTTTCAGGTGATGCTGCTCTGGATGTTGATAATGGAAAGTTATCAGAATCAGGTGAATAAAGTACAACAGGTATTGCTGAATTACGACGTGATTCATTTGGTGTTTGTTGTTCATTATCAAGAATATTTTCTGTTTGCTTTGTTGATATTTGAGAAATATTAGGAATAGATTTAAATGACTGTTCTCGAGAAACAATATTTGTTGATGGATTTTTAGATGAATGATATAAAGAAGCAGATCGTTGTCGACTTGTATGAGATTTGTTACTTATTGGCCTTGGCCTTGAATCAGTAGGAGTCATATTTTTTAATGTAGTTTTATTTGTTGGTTTTTGTTCGGATTTCGATGGCGATGAATGAAGATTAGTTGATAAATTATTTGATTGATTTTCTAGAGATCGTTCATTGGTATTCATATTTAACGATGTTGTTAATGTTTGTTGTTGATGTTCGTTACTATTATTTTTATTTCTAGCAGATTGAGTTTGTATGTTGTCATCAATTGAAACTGGAAGCATTTTCGTTGATGGTGATGCTGAAATCGCTGTAACAATGTGTTTCGTCGTTGCATCGATTTTTTTCTTTTCTGTTTCTTTAATATATTGATTATTATTTTCAATGGTTTGTTGCTGTTCTGATGCGTGAGGATTTGGTAGTGATGTTTGAGATTGTCTGATTAAAGTATTACTTCTATTATCGTCAGGCATTATTTCAGATTCAGTTGGTGGAACAAAATTATATGGATCAATTGATATAAGATCTTCTTCACCTTCATAGTCATTTCCAAAATCACTAAAAAAATAATTCGTATCAAAATTAGTACTATTTTCTGGATTTTTCATTGTTTGTGAAGAAAGAGAAAGTGTTTCTTGAGTTCTTATTGATAGACGAGAATGTTTAATAGGTTTAGAAAGTATTGTATTATTTAAGTTTGCTTCTTCTTTATCATATGGTTCGTGAGAGTTGACAACGTTTTCAGTGGCTATTTGAATTTTAGGTTCAGGTGCAGTTTGCATAAGTAATTGAAAATCTTGAATATTTAATTTACTGGATGATGCTAAATCATGTAGAGATGCAACAGTTGATGATCGAGCAAAATTTGTATCAATGGGATTCTTTTGATGTAAATCTTCTGTTGATTCATTAATTGTCATGTTATGATTTTCAACATATTCTGGAACTAAAATTAATGCACGATGTTGTGATAAATCAGATTGTTGACGACGAAATTGATCAAGAGAAAATATTTCATGAAAATTGAACTGAGATACTTCATCAAATGTTGATTTAAGATCAGAATTTTCAGGATCATTTTCACGAATTTCAATTTCGTCTATTTCTGGTCCATAATGATATTGACCAACAAATAAATTTGAAGTGGTTTGTTCAGGTAATTTTGGTGTTGATTGTTGTGATGTTTTTTTTGTTTCACTTGTTATACGTGGAACAACTTGATAAACTCGTTTAGGTTTATTTGGCCAAATTTTCTTGTCATCATTTGGTAAAGGAGTTTTTTTATGACTTGATGTTTGTCGTACACCTACTATAGGCGAAAGATGAGGTGGAACATAATGTGAAATTGATGGTCGCTTCTTTAATGACGATAATTCTTGATCAATCTCACTGATATTTTCTTGAATGTCTTTTAATAAACGTTCACGCATAACACTAGCTGTAGTAAGACGTTCATTATTAATTGATGATTGTCGACTTGGATTTGGTGGTTTATATGTTAATGGAAGAGACGTCACAGGCGATCGATGATGTTTCGAAGGTTCTAGATTATCAAAAACTGATATTGGTTCAACTAAATCAGAAATTGTTGTCGATGGTTGATATTGATGTTGAGCACGTGGTGTAGAATATGTAGGAACAGGTGTTGCATTTGAATAAAGAGTTTGTCGACTACGTAAACGACGATCATAATATTGATAATGAGCATTTCGTGAAGATGATGAACTCGATGGAAGTAGAAAAGAATAGTTTCTATAATCGTTATTTTGATTACGACGATGCATACCATCTATTGTATTTTAAGATTGAATATGAAAGAAAATGAAGAAAATTTGGTTGATTCTGCTTTTAACTGTATTTATTCATGAAGTAAGTATGCCTTTTTCTTTTTTGTTTTTTTTGCGTTGAGTAAAAAACATTTAATGAATAAACAAAGTAGCTTTTTGCGGCAGTCTTCTTGCATTTATTATTCACCAATGCATGAGTATGATTGACACAAGTTTAAGTTGTAAAATATAGAATTAAGCAAAATATTGTCGCATCAATGTCTTTTATCCATCCATTCACAAATGCATGCTATTGAAGTATTCTTTAATTATTGTATTTGACCTAAATATCCTTGTGCAAATACATTTAATCAATGGGTCAATTTCAATCGATATGGGGATAGACATGTAAAGATAGTTCCGGATGAGAACTTGTATCTATTGATTCTATTAGAAATTACATGAGAAAATTTGAACCGAATCTTCTTGCGACAAATATAAGATAAATTCTAAAGACTGATGATCAGTTTGAAATATAATATTGAGAAAAAAGTCATTAGAATTTTATTTGGCTTATATGTATCCAGTATTTGTTTGAAATGTATAATGTGTTGGCAATGATTCAAGGATGAGTTATACAACATATTTAGAAATGCATTTAATTTTATAGTTTCAAATTAAACTTATTATGACTTTATTAAAAAAATGTGATTGTTTTATCATGTATGATTTCATTGCTCACAACGATTCAATTATTACAACTGACAAAACTTGAGTATTCTGTTAATAGTGTATCGACTTGTTTTCAGCGAAATCTCTCTAGGTCAACTAAAAGACATATTCTCTACGATCTTGAAAGAGAACGTGTTTGTACTTTTCGTTACCGTCAGCTTCTCATTTTTAAACTGTCAGTAATCTTTAACAGCATACAATTTTGTCGTTTAAAAGCACTATTACAATTTAATATTATAGTAATGATAAATTTAAACTTATTTAACTAATTTCAAAAGGTTTCAGAGATTTATTGTAATATGACTAAATACAGTTGTTTACATAGGGTGTGGGTGTTATGCAGATAAAAAGAAGGTCACACCATCATCCACAATCAAACTCACACTCAAAACTGACAAGAGGAAATTAATTGATGGAAATAAACTATGGAAATCGGTATAGTGATCAAATAAAATTCTTCAGTAATTACTGTAGCCATCAATGGGACGGTATGACTCTGGAGTCGAATGCTTCGATTATTATACGTGGAATAAATTGAAGAATGACTCATACTAATCTAACTGATAAAATGAAAAACTTTATTGATTACAATTCTATGTTCAAGACACATCCGACAGATTGGACAATTTAAATAAATATTCTATATGCCAGTAATAGGGTTTCAAGATATGAAACATTCAGTTATTGATATCAACTGAAAAAGAGCATAAAAGAACTATTTTCATATCAAAATGATAATAGACATTATGGATGCAACGATGACGGTGGTTCACCAATGCACCGTTCACCGGTCCACCGGTATACGGTACTGAGTGTATGAATATGACACCTAACAGGAGTATTTTCATACAACTGACATGTGCTAGCATCAAGATATCTGAATATAAAAGATGCTTATGCAAATAACTTCGAAATACAATCTCAACTAATACTCTTAAGGCCAATAATGCCGGTTAGAACATCAGGGATCTACGGTGATGGCCGATTTCTATCGTTATTCGGATGTGTTGAGGCTCAGTGTATCCAGTAATGTCTATCCATCGATCATCACCGTAGGTTTTCATGGCCCAACCGGTTCTATACCTAGCATCATCATTGCACTCATGTGCGAAACAATGTTTCATTTGTCGTAGCATCGTGCACTCCATTATATAGTACTGAGCCTCAACGCATCCGAATAATGATAGCATCGGTCATTACTGTAGATTCCTGGTGTCCTAACCAGCATTAGTAGTATTCATGAT
>CAJNSZ010000006.1:129493-141274 GCA_905329745.1 Rotaria sp. Silwood2 | reverse complement strand
CAATGCTCGACCCCACACTCATTCTGATGTTATTAATTATTTAACAGAACAACGTATCAAAATAATGCCACATCCACCATATTCACCTGACCTTGCACCATGTGATTATTGGCTAAATGATTACATCAAGTGTAATTTAAGTGATCAACCAAATGAAAAATCATTAGCTTGTGCGGTATCCAAGGTGGTGAAAAATATTCCTGAAGAAGAATATAAAAAAACTTTCGACAAACTGTTGGAAAGGATGGAACTTTGTATAAATAATCATGGGGACTATTTTGAACATTTAATAAAATAAAACTCAAACTTTCTCTTTTTCTTTAACTTTTTTTTTTTTTAAATTGCAGAACTTTTGGTCAGACCTAAGTATATCGTTTTTCATTATTGAAATGAAATCAAGAAAGTATTTCTAAATAAAATATTCATCTATTCAATATATGAGTCATTTTTAATATCATTGCTGCATTCAATTATGTGATATAATATTAAGCCCATGTCCTATTACAATCAAATACGTAGTACAACTTAAGTTGTAAATATCGAAGCTCTCAGTCATTCCTCAAGAACATACGATCGAAAATACAACAAAACAACTTTTTACCAGTTTGCAGTGTCTCGTCTATTAGTTGAAGATCTGAATATATTATTAATTATAATCTGTGTTGAAAACATTGCATGACTATGGGGCAGAATCTGGGTGTAGAAGAATAGAAGATCAATACCCACAAGCATTTTCTTGCACAAAAAAGTGTTCTCTATACGTTGATAATGCTTTTCAGTGCAGCCGCTCACTTGTTCTTTCGATCATTTTTTAAAAACTGGTACAATAGACATCAGAATCACTTATATATAGCATTTTGCTTTTCCCCTATTTTTTTATCAGTCATAGGGAAAGCTAAAAAGGAATTAAATTACTAATTATCAAATGAAATAGAAAAAATAGACAATTAAACGAGGGTATCATACCTCAGCGTGTCTAAATGTGTGATGCAAGTGTTGGTGCGCCACTTCAATTCCGCACACCGACACCCCACACTCAAGCATTTTGGTTTATATTTTCAACAACGAACTTCGACTTTTCGTGGTTTTTTATGTCAAGGCGAAATAGATAAGCGAGTCCGATGGAAATGGAATACGTAGCAAGTAGCAAAGCCTTTCTTTCTGTCCACAGTACTCTAAGGATAACGGTAACATTCATCGAATATATGGACTTCGATTATTGTTGGCGCTGCTGAATGTGATGTAAAATGAAAAAGAAATTCTCGAAATATTTCATCGCTTTGAACACAAATGGTAAAAAGAGTGCACAGTTCTATTTGCGTACCTAAAGAGTTTTCTGCAATATTCATCGAGTCATCAAATCGCACATTCGTCATTCACCGAAGCCAAATAAAAATTTCTTTTATAGACATCAGTAATATCACCACCAATAAGAAGCATACTCAAATCAAGGAAAATTTAGACACATGGAGGATTCTATAGTAGTATATTTTATCTTTACGGCAGATCGATATTATGAGTGTTTTATTTCTGAATAGAGTGAATGTTGATACAGAATGCTATGATATTTCTGTTCGTTTCACCAATCGAATCAGCAATTTCTTCGGAGTAATAGTAACCAGTTCTACCGTTTCCAATTTCTGACTAGCTTCCTGTGCTGGAAGAATGGTATAGGTTTGCAAAAGACGAATCAATGTAATTTTGATTGCAGTAAGAGCAAAGCGCATCCCGATACAAGCGCGCGGTCCTACACCGAAGGGCATCCATGCCACTTGACATCGTTCAGTGCCGAATCGATCCGGATAAAATTTATTCGGATCTTCAGGACCCCATAGCTCTTCGTTAAAGTGTAAACTGTACATATCCAGAGCGATATTAGTGCCCTTTGGGACTCGACATAAATTGGGTAGATCAATATCATTGCTGCATTGCCGATTGACAACAATGGGCGTGATCGGATACATTCGGAGAGTTTCTCGAACGAACCGATCGAGATAATCCATTCTCTTAAGCAATTGATCGTTCAGTGGGACATCACCACATATATGCAAGTCAATGTGTTTTTGTAATTTCCGTTGTTCATCAGGGTGTGTGAGCAAGACATGAGTAGCATAAGCCAATGCTGTACTTGTAGTTTCGTATCCAGCAATCATGAATAAGTAAATATTTTGTTTGACTTCGTTCAAAGTCATAGTATGGTGATCAATGCTACCCTGCAAAATCATAGAAAATTAGCGTTTTGATGAGTATCGGTGCAAGGAAAGAATGATGTAAATGATTCTATTTCAATTCTCTTCGCTCATCAATTCTCTTCTGTTTGATTAGTTCTCGAAAGAAAATGATTTCAAATTTCCCTATTCCATTGAAAATTGAGAAGAACAAATTGTCCTTTTCTTGTTCGTATCAATGGTCAAGTGTTACCAGCTTTTCCTTTTCTTAAAAAAAAAAGGGAAATCAAGAGATTATTCTTTCTTCAGTAAAACGAACTAGGAGATAATATCCTCTTCTTACCTGATTGTTGGGGTGTAAATGATTTTTAGTAGCCTTTAGCATCAAGCGTAGAAGGTTCGTCGAGTTAACGGGCATTTCATACTCGAGGTTCGGATTATCTTGATCCCTATCGCCTGCGTATTCATTGGCTTGTTTGATAATTTGATCGACATTGTCCATGAGCCATTCGCTCGGATCGTCATTAATCAATTTTTCTCCCATTGGTAAGAGACGACGTAATCGAGTTTTGATATTGTTCATCCAACAATGAATTACTAACCAACACGGTTGTAATTCAGGTATCAAAATGCCTAACAATGCCATTAAATGAGTGGCATGCTCTAGATCGAAAACTTCTCCTGATCGGATCAAATAGGGATTATCCGGGTTGTTTTGCATATCAGTGTCAACACCAAAGCAATATTTCCAAATTAGCTCCATCGTAAGACACTTATACAATTTGTAGATGTCAAATCCTTCGGGCCATTCTTCATGTGTTTCATACAATTTGTTCAACAGATTGGAAACACCTTCGTTGATCAGAGGAAGCATGGATTCTATTTCTGATTGAACAAATGCCGACTTAATAATTTTTCGTTGCCGCTGCCATGTATTACCAGTAGCACTGAACAGATGGACACCTTTTGATTCAGATCGATCTTCCAAAGGCAATTGCCGACGTGAATTAAATACTGAGGATTGTTTGATAAAGATCTCGCTCAAAATTTTTGGATCTGAGACGACGAGTACTGGTGTGTGACCTTCGAAGTAGCCATAGATCTGACCGTAGCGTTGAGACCATTTTTTTAAACAAGTTGAGTATCGTTTTTCATAAAGGATATCTAATGCATTTCCAAAAAAGAAGCTCGGTTCAGGGCCTGGGATACGTATTTTACGGAAGAAGGAATATCTTCGTTTGATATGTATCAAGTAGACTAGAAAGCAGACTATGACCACAGCTAGAAGAAGAAATGTAACAACCATTGCTTCGTTGAAAGACTAAATCAGAGCAGTTCTGCTTATTTATCACGTATAGGCAAAAACTAGTTTGATCTTTGATATGATTATATGCTAGAAAAAATTATAAATAGAAAGAAAAAAAATTGAACTATGATTGGATCCGAGAGTAACTTATTTGCAATTTTTTTTCGTTTATGTTCTTCAAGAAAATGCCACAGTACGCATATGACATCAGCAAATCAGCTGTTATGTTGTTCGACAATCATCAGTTACTTAGTCAACAAGCAATCTTTCGCGGAAATTTTTTTGTCTCGTTCTTTTCGACCGTACTTATATTTACTTGTAAAAATATCAAATTCTGTCTAGTGTATATGATCACTCTCCTCATATAATACGTGATGCAAAAAATTTTAAAAAACTCGACAAATACCAATCTTTTGCATCTTGTCTGTCACAAAGGTAAAGAAGTAAGAAAGAAAAGAAATTTTATTTTAACAGCAGCGAACATTTTGGTAAATGACAATAATAAACATTATCATTTACGAAAATTTTTGTTGTTGTTAAATAAATTTTGTGCTCTTACTAAAGTCACTTAAATATATGAATGTTGAAAGTAAGAAAGAGTTCGGCATTATAACGAATGACTGCAACAATCATAGTTCCTTGTTGACTCTGAACTTAAAACCTTCAGGATATCCAAGCAGGGAAAGAACGACAGACAGAATAGCACGGATATTACTCTTTTAACATTAACTCATTATGAGTCAACAGCCATACGATTGCTTCGTCAAACATGAGTACACTATAGAAACATCATGAAAAAAAAGAAAAAGAACCACCTACACCTGAATACTGATTTATGCTCGTAATGCAAAATGTGTGTCTGCACATTCGATGGCGTTATTCATTGTGATTGATGTACTTTCAAAATTTGTCATAGATGTACTGGGAAAATACCCTTCATACATGTTGCACATTTGTAATTATCTTGTTTACCAAGTGCAACTGATTCATACATATTTTTTCAGCATGGAAATTACATTTATGGTATGACATGGAGGAATATATATCAAGTAAGGCAAAATGATTGCAGCATCAGATATTTTGTATGTATCTCAACGCAGACAAACTCTATAATAATGAGCTTTTTGAAAAGATATGCTATGCAATTCTGTACAGGAATGACAATGGACAATCTCATTTTCTTATAAGGCTAAAACTGAAGCACTGTGTAATGTTCAAATGCCTCATTATTTTGAGAGGAACGCAAATGAAAATAACATTGACTATTTTGTATATGTCTCAATATCAACAAATGAAAAAGGCTTAAAGCATTCTAATAGCGTACCTAAAGATCGTTAGTCTTCTAATTCATTAAACTTAAAATCCATTAGATTACTCTATATGACATTATACCAATAAGAAGATTGATTATCAAAACGTCAAAATCAAAGAAAATATTTGAAGAAATAAATGCATGAAACATGCTCATTATTCATTCGAACTATGTGCACAAAGTAATTGTTTGACCATCAGATAGTGCGTCAGTTTTAGCCTTATAAGAAAGTTATTCACGCAGGTCAATGAGATTTTTTATTGCCATTCTTATAGAGAATTTCACGGCCCATCTTTTACAGAAAACTTTAATGTTTTAGAATTTTTGTCTATGTTGAGATATTTGCAAAGTATTCAATTTTGTACGCATTTTGCCTCATTCGATATACGTATTCTGAGGTGATCTTATCATGGATATTTATGAATGTTGTTAATGAGCAATGCTCATGTTTTTTATGCTATTTGTCTTGTACTTGCTTCAAAATTTTTATATTCAAAGGGAATTAGTTTTCGAAATCTTCAACTTGATATTTTTACTTTTGATCGAGAAGATTATTCTGAAATTACTAGGTTTTTACTCATTTCATCATTCGATTATTTTAGTTTTCGTTTGTGTAAAGAAGATATCTATTATGATGAAATTACAAGTACATTTTGTAGTACACTGGAAGTAGATTCATATTTAAAATTTTATGAGTTATTAATTATGAAATTTTCTTTTTCAGTTTTTGTTTTCATCTAAAGCACCTATTGAGGTTTCATACATGCTAGCTGTTTATTGGTCGGCTTCATATTATAAATAATAATATAATATTTATTTTTTGTTCTATTAAAGATTGTTTGTTCATGTATTAAAATATTTGAATCTATACAATTTTGACAGGAAAATCTTCTTTTTCGAATGATAATGAAGTATTTTATTCCATTGTAAATAATTACGTCAAATATCCAAAATTTCTTTCTAATGAGTCAGTAAGTATTACATAATGAGTATAATGATTAATTGATTATTCATTTAAAAAAATTCCCATTCAAGCTTCCAAGTAATAATATTTCGCATCGATTCGATACAAATGTACATGATATTATTCATATTAAAGGACAACCTTTTTTCTGAAAATTTATTCTTCTAGAATAATTCTCACCTACTTATAATTTCATATGGGAAAATTTTCTTGCAAAGAAGAAAAAACAGTCAACTACCTATTCGTTCCTACTATGGTTTATATTTTTCTCTTTTAAAGTGTATAAATTTTTCATTTTGAATGTTGTTTTTGTTTTATTATCTTTTAGCAAAGTGTGAATAATGTTTAAAATTTTGATAGAGAATGTCTATTGAAGAAGCCAATAAAGTGAGTCCCAGAAGTTCTGAAATAATTTTAAAATTTATTGTTCTTGCATTCAATAAAAGCAAACTCTTCGAAACTCTGATAGGTGGTTATTGCATCTACTTAGTTCTAAATAACTACAAAATTTGAGATCTATGGCAACATTATCATGTTTTATTTTTTCAATTTTTCAGTAAATTAAATTCTGACGATTCGACAAAAAATCAAAGCAACAAATATTATACCCTCAAGGATATCTGTGACTTTTCATGTCTACAAATATGTTTTGTTTTTCAATCAAGTTGAGTCAAAGAATTGTGCTTCAAAAATAAGCAACGTTTAACAAATAGGAAACATGTAAGATGCGTTAAAATGGACATTACAAAGGTTTGAATACCATAATATTGAACAATTGAAAAATAGCATAAAATGGGAATGTAACAACTTTAGCTTTGTTTTATGTCAACGAGTGATAGACAAAACATCAACACGATTAAAATTATTAATCGATCAATATGATAATCATAAATTAACGAGCCATTGGTGATTTTCTGTGTCTTTTTATTTCGAAAAGTTAGATTGTTTTAAAAATAATTTCCTAGACAATAGGAAAAAAAGTTCAGGATAGTGTTGCTACAGATTCTCATCAATAGTGAAAGCTATAGATTTCAAACTTTGTAATTTATTTAGTACGAAATAGGTGCAATAATTTGCTAAATTTTCCAATTGTTTTCTTTGAATAAACATAAACCATTAATAATATTCTTTTTCGATAACATAATATTTCATTTCAATGGCTTTTTCATACAATTTTAATGCCATATTATGGTCATTTTTTTCTCTATAAACATTTCTAATGAGACAATAAATGTTTTCGATTCTATCTAGTGTTTGATGGAATTTATTTCGTGCTAATTCATAATTTGCTTTATAATATTCAATTAGACCAAGTCCAGCATGACGAGAAATAATCCAAGGCAATGTATCAGAGATGTCCACCGTGGCTAAGAATCTGCCGTTGCCACGCCGCCGTCGCGATGATGTTCAAAAAAATGTTTTGATTTTCAAGGCTGTGGCCAGTTTAAATTAGAACTACTGCTGCCAATCGATCCGACTCGTTAAGTCTTACAGTATAACCTACATAATAACCGAGATTCTGTGCAAATCCATGAATTTTTTAAACCTCTTCCTAAAAAATCTGCCGCTGCCGCGCCGCGATGGACATCTCTGCAATGTATTTGCAATAGAGAGTAAGGTGTTATAATATTTTTTCGCTGATTGAAAATTATCAGTCTTAATAAATAAATAGAAATTCATGGATATCATTTCAATGTAGTAAGATCTTTTCAAATCGTTTATTCGATGCCAAACAGGCACATCATTCAATTCTTTAATTCAATCTCTAGACTCGTTGTCGAATATAATATGAGATATTTTGAAATGTGAACTACTCATAAATAAAACGTATTCGACTGGTTGAGTGTTGCTACATCAACGAATATTAATTGTTTGATTATAGAAGATAATGTTTTAATTTCAAATAGAACTGATTATTCATTATCAAACGGTGAACGATTTTTAGAAGCATCGACATAATTATCCAATGCCCAACCAAGGCTTTCAGTTGCTGATAGGAAACCGAGATCACAATTAACTTGTCTTTCTTCTAAACTTTCAAGTTTGCTTTTATATATTAATTGGCCATAATAAACGACAAAATGTTTTGAAGTCTTTGGACTTTTATACTCATCGTAGAATTATTGATGTAAATTAGCAACAAAATATTCAAAATGACAAGAACGGGAAGCTTCATTTGGTTTACGGTAGACATATTTTTATTTTGTATATCAAGTCACTGCTTGACTTGATGAGTAATCTTGTTTCAAATAGATCAATAAAGTTGCTTGAGTCTAGAAATATAGAAGAAAACAGATGTTCATCGTTGTCTGATAACTTCTTTTCATACATTGCAGGTAGAACTGATTCTGTAACACTAATCGTGATGCAATACTTACAGTTTTCTTGTTGTGATAGACATCTATGAGCCGACAATTTTGCACCTTACACAAAGTATTTTTAACAGCTAGTAATACTAAGAAATCGTTTCTTATAGCTATATTTATTGTTGTATCATGATTATAATCATTTTTTTCATTAGTAGTTGTCAGAAATGTATTACTTTCAGATTTTAAAAGTCTCAGTTATGAAAATAAATGAAAAGGTTGAAAGCTATCGAATTTCTGTAGTCATTAAGCATCTTAATTCACATTGCAACTTGAATTTTAACGACCAAAGTACGGTAGATTTTGAGTCTTATTCATTGAAAGCGAAAACTCTCTTGTAAAATAAACTTTACATTCACTGATCTGGCATTAGTCAAAAAAACTAAATCAAAAACAACGGCAATGCTTTTGTTGCTATTCATGACAACCGAAAAACAGGAAGTCTAATATTTCTCAATTCTTACTTCAATATTATAAAAAGATCTCAATCTAGGAATTATCGAATTGGTTCATTGATCTGAACACATATGACCACAGTTCAAAGTGGATCGATATATCTATACCGGTCTCGCTGGTATAGACACGTGAATCATCAGTAGTATTCACATTTTTCTGTGATTTTAATTAAAGAAATTAGAGAGTCATTGTCGAATGTGAAAGGGTTATCATTAAGATTGTGCATTTCATTTTTGATCTGTTATCGATATCTACCTTTCACGTTTTTGTTTTCTTAGGGGAGCTACAGCTTTGATTGCACTTTTTTTCATACATGAAACAAATCTGATATTTTCTCCAGTATTCTCAATACCAAACAGATCAGTTGAAAAACAACATTAAATACACTGATCAAGTATCTAATACAAATCTGAATCGATCTCGAAACGGACTGGATAACTTTATCAAATCAAATATATATGTATGCAGCTGCTCAAGATTATATACCTATTCACAATATGATTAAAACATGTCTTTTTCAAAGTTGTTTGGTTCAAAATGTTCAATGAAGTTTTCTCTCTTGGATAATGAAAAAAACTAAAAATAACTTGGATCTAAGACTACCTTCAAATTTGGATACATGTTTTCCTGGGCTTCTATTGATATTTCGCTGGCATGATAATTACTTATCCATTTCAGCTCTGCATTAGACAAGTATATGAAAAGGAACCTCTATATTTCGTAAGTATTCACAGAGTAGTTGAATGTTGATCTAAAACTACTCACATTTACGTCCTATGGTCTTAAGAAGTCCTGAAAATTTTTCATGAAAAACGAATCATTTGTTTCTAAGTAATAAAATCCAAAAGATTGAATTTATTTGATTCCAGTCTAATATAGAGTTGCTAGTTCTTAATTCAGTATTTCGAGAAACAAACACAGTTTTGTTATAACTATTAAGGTAATCTATGAGACATAGGACATAAATGTGGACGATATTTCACATCAGAACTTCTTCTTCTAGTTATTATTCAAATACTGTTGGAAGAGATCTAAACATTACCAAAACGATCGTCAAACATTTATGAACATTCACAGATCTAAATCTTTAGAGTTTCTAGCTGTATCTCATGCTCAGAAGCATAATATTTGGACTTAAAAGTAGTAGATGACTTGGGATCTTTTCCTCATCAATCAACATATGCGAATTTTTCTTTGATCTTTTAAATCGAACCAAAGTGACGAGAAATTTCATAATTGTCCAGATCAAGGATATGGATGTTAGGTGTGAGTTTTCTCTTCATTAACACTCAAACTTTTCTTTTGATTATGCAGAAGAGAGAAGTTTTTAAATTGAAGAATGTGACTCTTTAAGACTGTTTTGACTTGAAACGGTTTAATATTATTTTTTATTGAACTCCTTTAAACAAATGATTAAAATAATTTGTCGATTCATTTTCATGACGTAGTTTTGAGATGTAAGAAAACTGATATCTCTTTATAAGCCTTTCTTCGAATTCTTAAACGACTTTGAAAGAGTATAGTGAAATAGAGGATCTCGAAAACTTACCAAGATATTCATACGTCGAAAAATCAACTATTGATTCGGATGAAAAATGAATCGGACTATTCAAATAATACTTCCAAACGAGTCCAATCAAAAATAAATTGGAACCTTTTGATTCGGTCTAATTCTTTCCGACCATATTGCTGAGTCTTTTGTAATCTATGATTTAATGTAAACCATGACCTATTTGCAGCTATTCTTTTTCGGTCGAACATTCTTGTTAACACATTGAGACTTTGATAATTAACTTTTAAATGTGGGTATGGGTCGGTGTGCGCTTGTAGTTGCCTATGAATGAGGAGAAGATCCACACCTCACGCTCACACCCAAATACTTTAAAACGATGTGGTTTCGTAAATATATTCGATAAGCTCGTTAGTCACATCTGCTACGGCTAGCTATCAAATTTGCCAGCATAATGCATATTATATTACTTCCAAAACAAAATTGAAGTGAAATTTGATGATCAATATCACTAAAGAGCGCACCGATTCTATGACACTCTCAACAAACTTCGAGGAGAACATTTCGAACGGGACTTTTGTATTTTTGCGATACCATCGCATGGTAGAAATACGAAAGACTCGTCCATCAGGTTCTTCTCAATACAGTGTCTCAACTTTCATGTTGAGTTTGATAGGAAGATCGTTATTAAAACTTTGACAAAACTTTATCTATATGGGTCAGACAACGGTAAACTTTAAACTAAATTAAACTATCTAGGAATATGGATATGGATCTTCTCTCCACTGATACCCACCGACAGCCACAGGAAAGACTTACACCCTCACCGCTATTTACTCGCATATACCAATTTTTTGCATGAGATATTTCTTTCTGAAGTCAATGTTAATTTGCACATCAACAGTTCTATTAGCGTTTACTTTTTCTCTTCCATGTGAATCATGATGACGATAAAAGAAAGAAAGAGAAAAAAAACTATGTTACCATCACATGCATTATTGACTTATGTGAAAAAATTTAACAAAAAAGAAAGTATGCCATATTCTTGTTTTACATCATTGTATGGAATATTTTCTATAATAACCCATATGTGAGTCATACATTTTTCGTTCGTTTCATTTCAAAAGCATTCGATAGTTATTGTTTAAGAGTCTTTTCTACCACGTTGTTTTGAATCAACTCGAGATTAAGTTTTAATATCTTTGGTTTTTACATATAGTAAGCAAACATAATGCCCAAGGGGGAATCAGCAGAGACTTCAGCCGTGAAGTCTCATGAAGTCTTGTAAGTCTTTTGAAGTCTTCTGAAGTCTCTTGAAGTCTTCTGAAGTCTCTTGAAGTCTTTTGAAGTCTTATGAATTATCATAAAGTCTCATAAAGTCTCTGAAGTCTTTGAAGTCTCATGAAGTCTCATAAAGTCTCATGAAGTCTCTTGAAGTCACTTGAAGTCTCTTGAAGTCTCTTGAAGTCTCTTGAAGTCTCATGAAATCTAATGAAGTCTCATGAATTCTTTTGAAAGTTTTGAAATACATTTAGTGCATGAAAATTCATAAGAAACCAATGAAATTGTCTTGTTTTCGACGATTTTATTTTAGCAGAAAGGTGAACTATTTATTGTTTGTTTTTCAATGTGCTGGAAAAAATTCAAACTTGTTTGGTCTTAGTAAACATGATAGTTAATAACTGAATGCTTTTTGAAT
>CAJNSZ010000006.1:95436-129453 GCA_905329745.1 Rotaria sp. Silwood2 | reverse complement strand
ATATACGGTCGTCTACGACCGGAATTTACGCCGTATACAACCGTACACGGTCGGATACGACGTCGTATACGATCGTTAACGACTGTCGTAATTCTCGTCCTGGGAACGTTCTCTTATTATACTATCTTGTATCTAATCTTCTAAACCTTGTTATAAATGTCGCTAAAGTGAAATAACCAATGTAATTGTCTCATATCAATCACATTCACTAATCAATGTTATATTTATTCATGTATTCCTAATAATATTGTATTTTACTTCATTTGTTTAACCCTGTAATAATTCAATAACTTTAAAGTTCAAGAACTGATCCCTTACTTACTTATAATTTATTCCAACTCTACAATATTTTGTACAGTACCATAATACGTTCTATTTTGCTCTGTTAAGCGATTACCTACTTTCTACCTTTACTTGATAATGATAATAAATTTATCGAAACGTCGTAAGATGACTAAAAACTAAAAACTATTTGTCTTTTTATTTATTTAAGCTGCTGTAAAAACTATTTTTCATATTACTCAATTTTTTTGCTCATGAATGAATATAACTACTTGTTAGGTAGATACATCAGCAGCAATGAGCCAGTTTGGCGAATTCTGGATTTTCCAATTCATGAACGACATCCAACGGTGGTGCATTTGACTGTGCACTTGGGAAATAGTCAACGCGTCTACTTCATGGAAGACAATTTATATGGGAGGGTCAATGAGTCGCCGAAGACGACATTGACTGTATTTTTCTTACTTTGCCAGAAAGAGGACTTCGCCAAAAAGCTACGGTATTGTGATGTCCAAAAGTATTACATTTGGGACGCATCAGGAAAAGTTTTCAAGCGTCGTGTTCAAGGGGTCGTTGTACGTGGTTATCCCAATGTCAGAGCAACGGACGCTCTGGGTCGCGCCTATTCTGTGCATCCAAATAACTTTGAACGCTTCTTCCTGTGGCTCTTACTTCACATGGTAAGGGGTCCTACTTCGTTTGGAGCTCTCAGGACTATAAATGGTCGAATCTGTGCAACATTCCCCGAGGCCTGTCAATTGAGAGGCTTGCTTGAAGATGATGCGCAGTGGGACGCTACGATCTCTGAAGCAGCCACGGCTCAATCACATGCAAGGCTGAGAAATCTATTCGTCATCTTACTGATTACTTGCGGACCATCTAATCCGGAACAATTGTGGGAGTCACACAAAGAAAGTCTGCCCGAAGACATTCTCATACAAGCTCGCAGACGGAATCCTGGAATGAATTTGGATTACACACCTGATATGTTCAATCAAGCACTGATTATTCTCGAAGACAAAGCTTTGGAGATGGCTGGCAAAGACCTCAAGCAATTAGGCCTTCCCACTCCTCAAAGAAATCTCGGTGATCGATTGAGTAGAGAAATGTTCAGAGAAACAAGTTACGACGTGAACGAGTTGGATAAATATGTGTTAGCAAATGAACCATTACTGGTCGTAGATCAGAAAGCTGCTTACAATGTCATATTAGACCGGATCAATAGGAAAACTGGTGGAATAATTTTTCTTGATGCACCAGGTGAAACAGGGAAGACATTCGTCATCAACTTACTCTTAGCTAAAATTCGACAGCTACCGCAGATTGCAATTGCAGTGGCCACTTCGAGGATTGCTGCTACGTTGCTTCACGGTGTTCGTACTGCTCACTCAACACTAAAGCTGCCTCTCAACCTTACACATTGTGAAACTCCTCTCTGCAACATTAGCAAAGGAACAGGAGATGTCAAGGTTCTGCAAGAGTGCGAATTTATTGCGTGGGACGAGTGTTCAATGTCACACAGACAAGCATTAGAGACCTTGGATCGTACTCTTCAAGATCTTCATGGTAATGAGAAACATATGGGTGGAGTTGTTGTACTCCTTGTAGATGATTTTCGTCAAACGCTGCCTGTTGTTCGAAGGGGTACAATGGCTGATGAGCTTAAAGCTTGCTTGAAAGCTTCATACCTCTGGAGATATGTTATAAAATTAGGACTGAAAACCAACATGCGAGTTCATTTGCAAGGTGATGTGTCTGCTGGCCATTTCGCTCAACAACTGCTCACTATCGGAAANTGTTTATCGCATGGATGGTGGATGCAGTTAGATATACGTAAACAGCATTATGCATTCACCGTATCAGGGAACGACCCCGGAATCCCGGCTGGGAATTCCCAGGATCGAGAATTCTCGGAGCCGGGTGTGGGTGTGGATTTTGCTGAGGATAGCAAAGCATACCTACACGCACACTCACACACATGCGCACATCCGCCGGCTAACTTGTCTATTCTCGCTCGAGACAGGACATGCACATTCCAAGTACTTCGACTAAATAGTCTTTATCTTTTTAACAAATCGCTTTGAATAGAAATCCGCCAGGCACATTCGATGCAGTTTTCTTGACGCTGCAAGAGACCGAGTTTCATTTTTCCAACCACGGGATTCGTATAAAAGCGTGAAAATGACACGGAAAGTACTTGTACTTTTTAAGTAAAAGTTCATTTCCTATTCGTTTGACCTAGTTTTTCTACGAATACTGCAGTTGTAGAAATGAAACTAGGAGTTTTACAACGTGTGAGAAACTGCATTGAATGATCCCGGCGAATGCTTATCCAAAGTATTTTTTTAAAGATAAGATCTGTTTAGTTCAAGTACTTGGGCAATATTTGTCCTGTGTCTGACTCTTGCGAACATTGAGTTGTTAGTGGGAAATAAGTTCTACGCATCATTTTGAGAACATAACCTAACAATACTGGAAGGCAGGTATTTTGATCCATAGCTGGGTTACGTATGACCTCTGAAAACTTCACAGTCCCTGTCTCAAGAGATGAGCAGCTCTATTTGGAAATCGTAGCATGCAAATTCATAACTAGAAGTATCTTTTCTTCCGATCGGCGATTGCAGAACTCATGTGGTTAGGCGTCGAATATCGCCAACCTACTTATATGTTTGTTCGAGTTGTTGCTATGTTCTTGCTGGATTTATTTTCTTTTGCTTTTGTATATAATAGAAGCATGCAGAATATTCATGGGGTTCCGCCATTGAATTTTTTTTCTCGTTTCCCAACGAACGTTTATTGATGTCAATCACTCGAATGAGTAACGCCAATAATCGTTCAGCAGCAAATGGAGAAAATTCAATCACAGAGAGTGATACAACTACATGTCGAAATAAAGAGGCAGCGAAAAGAAACATAGCTTGGGGGTGCCAAGTTGGGATCCTCACATCGATTTCGGGGTTGCTTCTACAGGAAGAAAAAATTGTTTCTATCGTTGTTTCAGAAGTAAGGGGTACTTGAGCACACCCAGTATCCCTGGCTCCGCCGCCTATTGTCGTATATCACGTGAATATAGGGAAACAGAATTTTGAAACTCACCTCCACAATGAGACAGTAATTATATATTATATGCGATTTTTTACGGAAAAAATAAAATCTCTAGAAGCAACAATAGAAGTTTCGATCGCCGTGATAAGCATCACAATTGGAAGACTATCGACGGAGGAAAGCAGATCAAAGTAAAGACACCCAGGTGAAAGAATCACAACTGTAAATGGTTGCACGTGGTGAGGTTACGATAGGAGACGGCGATTGTTTATTGGAATTGTTTTATATATGATAGAAACGTAGAGAAAAATCCGAACTGGAATGCGCCATTCGTCGGATACAGGCAAATAAAATTATGTTATTTGATGTGCAAATTGCTACACTAGTGTGTCACAAAGGCTAGGACATTGGTTTCGCTTTATTCGAATTCATCTCGGACTATTTTATCCACAGTGCATAAGCTTTGACTAGTACGAAAGATACAGCGAATGAGGGTCATAAAACCAGGGTCGGCAACCAACCTGCATCTCCCAATAACCGGTTAGTTGCTCTAATACTAAGCTACCTAGCCTTCTCCCTAATCTCTAAATGACTACGTATCCGACATCCACTTCAAGACGACACGCACGAGGATAGTAATGATCAAGAAACGATGTCATAAATCCTATTGCTGCACGAGGACTTTCCATTCCTCGAAGCCGGTAACACGAATGTTGCTCCCAGCATAGTTGAGGATATGGGTGCTGGTGTTGGCGAGGATGAGGGTATCAATGTGAGTCTCGAAGGAGCTGATGGTGAGTTTTGGTTGTGTTTATGGCTTAATCTCGATTTCAGGAGCAAGTGCCACTGGGAATCAACTGTCGTGGGAGCATCATTCATGAAACCCTCGAAGCCAGACTAGTCTTCCGAAGCAGAAAAACAGAGTTCTGGTTCACAACTATTACATCAGGAAAATATAGCTACTGCTTCTTGCTATCAACTATCAAGCTCCAATAATGGGCTCTATGACGCACGAAAGTCTTTACATCCTTTATGAGTTATTTCCATCGTTCAAACTAGAAGAAAGAATGGATGCTCTGTCTTCTCACTTGCCCACTAGTATACACAAGACAGAAGTGAATATCCACGGGCGATATGCTTCAGTAAGCATGAGAGACTTATTGAAATAAGTTCATTGACTGCGCATGGGTATTGAATGTACTGTGCTGTTATATATATACAGGGCGCACCATAAATAACACCCGATAAGAAATTTAAATATCTCCGCCAGATGTCGCCTAAACGAGCTGAAATTTTTATCAGTGATAGAGGCTTACTTAAATTTTTTTCCATACAAAAAACATGGGCAAATCACTGCTCCTATGTAGTAAGATCAACATCAATAAGGATTTTTCACTTGTAAGGGCTCTACAAAATGCTACAGGATGATTCTAGAGCATTTTTATAAACTTTTACCCGTCTATTTATGCTCTCTTATACACAAATAATAAGACTCCATCGTAACTGAAGTGTATACATTCTTAAATTTCAGATTTAAAATAATACATGGCACGACGTCAATTGAGTGTGAACGAGAAAACATGGATTGTCAAACACATGTATCTACTTGAATATCCTATCAATGTGCAAAGATTATGGTCTAAGGGAATAAATAATAATCCTCCAGATCGAAAAACGATAAGATTACTTATGAACAAATTTGAACAGACTGGTTCGGTACTCAATATTGATCCACCTGGTAGACCAGTATCAGTTACTGATCAACCTACAAAAGATGAAGTTTCGTCGATTTTGGAAAAAGAACCTCGAACGTCGACTCGTCAAATGAGTTCAGAATGAAATGTTTCAAGATCTTCAGTTCGACTTATCTACAAGTCTATGGGCTTTAAGCCATATACTCCTAGACTAGTTCATGAACTCAATGAGGATGATTTTGACCGAAGATTTGCATATTGCGAAACATTTTTATCGCTTCTAGAAAACGAGTCTGATCTTATTCATCGTGTCATGTGGTCGAATGAGGCAGTATTTAAACTCAATGGGCACATTAATCGTCATAATTCTGTCTGTTGGGCAACTCAAAATCCAAATGTTACATGGGACCAAACAATGCAAGCAGAAGGGCTTACTGCATGAGCTAGAATTTGGTGTCAGGATGTAATCAGGAGCTTACTTCTTTGATAACACGGTGACTGGTCAAAGTTATGTTAAAATGCTGAATGATTACTTGTATCCAATATCTTGTGAATTACCAGGTAACGGATCAATTTGTTTTATGCACGATGGCGTGCCAGCGCATTATGCTTTTGATGTTCGAGATTGGTTAGACGAAAATTTTCCAGCAAGGTGTATTGGTCGTCGTGGTGCAGTTGACTGACCTGCTCGATCGCCTGAGCTCACTCCTGCTGACTATTTTTGTGGGGTTATCGCAAAGATATTGTGTACAAAAACACGCCTCGAAACTTATCCAGTCTCAAACAATCAATCATCTCAGCCTTTTCAACAACAATAGATTCTGATCTGTGCAAGAAAGTTTGTGAATCAGTGCCCGAAAGACTTCCAAGATGGATCGATGCTAATGGATATCAATTCGAACATTTGAATTAAGTTACCCGATAATCTCAATTTGTATTCGCTATTAACCATATAATAAACTTTCTTTTGATTTTCTCATGTCACTACTTGGGAAAAGAGTCTTAGAAATGCGTATAGGTCATCTTATAACATTTTGTATAACCCGTAACAAGTGAAAACTCCTTATTGATGTTGATATTACTACATAGGAGCAGTGATTTGCCCATGTTTCTCGCATGAAAAAAATTTTTAAGTAATTCTCTATCATTGGTAAAAAGTGCAGCTCGTTTAGTCGACATCTGGCGGAGATATTTAAATTGCTTATCTTGGTATTATATATGGCCCACCCTGTATATATATATGTATGCGTGCCCGCTTCACAGCTCTCTGCTCCTCGCGCTTATTCTTTTCTCTTACCGTCATATTCAATTCGTCGCGTACTCTCTTCTCTTGTTCACTGCCTTTTTTATTCGCTTGCTCTATTATCTTGCTCATTGCTTTCTCTTACTAATTTATCTCTCTCGCGTAGATATTTCTCTCGCTCGTCGATTTCTCTCGTTATTTCCTCGTATTTCTTTGATTGAAAATTGAAATGCTGCTGTAGCGATTAGACTTCAATTTAACATAGAAAAATGTGAGCGAAATCATCGATGATTACATCGTTCTCGCCGGTTTTATAAGTCGGAGGGGCTAAAATTCGGCAGACTGACAGAGGCAGGTTGTATGGTAGGCATTGGCACATAGTTTTTCCCTCAACTGTCAAAATTTTGCAGGCACACCATGGAATATGGGAGAAGCTTGCACTCCATCAATCTCTGTTTCATTGAGAACCATGCATGATTGTCTATATAGAGTCCCGATTGGAAGGATAGAAAAGGTACAAATGTAAGGAAGCGGAGAGAGATCGAACAAAGCAAAGAAACATAAGACTATTAAAATTCGATCAATAAAACACGATCGAAATGAGTGTTGAAGTCTATAGCGAAAATATTGGACTCATCCCCGCCCTCAGACCTTGGCAGGCAACGCTACGTGCTATTTTGGTGACCGTGCTTCCTTGTCGATGACAGTGCACTTTTAATTTTGGCCCGTCAAATATGTCTCAAACAGCTCACGTCGCAATGATTTATGTCTAGCAATGTGTCGTAAAAGTCAAATGCGTTGCAAAAAGCGCCACTATTTGCGAGCCATTTGACTTTTACGACACATTTCTAGACATAAATCATTGCGACGTGAGCTGTTTGCAACACATGTGACGGAAAAAAGTTAAGAGTGTACGGTAGCAAACGACATTGTCACTCTGAACCTGGTTTATTCTACCACTAAAGGTGAATGACGCTTTAACTGTCTTCACCAAAGTCGTTGTAAAGGTGCTTTAGATAAAGATCAATCATATAACTCTTAATACACAGGGCGAGAAAAAGTATATAATAGCAAATTAGCTTGAGACTATGTCATGTTACTTGGCAGTGAATCTTTTACAGAAGACAACAAGTAACGTTCGTCGCTTTCACTCACTGGGCCCTCGACTGAATAAGGTAGAAGTATTTTCTATAGATGCTGATAGCGATAGAACCGATCTATCAATTCTATCTCTGAAATAGTGAAGCAAATTTCTCTCTAATTGTAAGTGTAAGACACAGTTTTGTCTTTTTGTAAAGCCATTTAAAGTAAACCACATTTTCCAACTAAAAGTCGTAAAGAAAGCCAAACTATCTATATCCAAGTCAACTTTAATTATTAAACTCTTCTGGCGCAATAAATAGTACGGTATTATGAGATGTTAATATATGCTCACACAATGGTGATAAGAACCTTTAGATTAAATGTTTTATTTGAACGACAGCACATAAATATAATTGATTTATTAGCAATAATGAACATGCAAATGAGTAAAAGAAAACGAAGAAATATTTAATAAACATCATTCTATTATGTACTTAAAAAGGTAAAAAAAGCAAAGTACTAAAGAATATGGCATAGTAATACGGCAAGAGCAACTACGAAATAAGTAGAATATAGAGTGAAATATGTAAACAAAAAAGACAAGAGATATAATACAAAAATTAGAGCAAGAAAAACAAAAACTCTAACACACCTTACATAGGTGAAAGTATATGTATAACAGCCGTAAACAAAATTTTGTATAATACAAAGAAAACGTAAAGACCACTCAAGAAAACGCATTTGTGTTTCTGAATATAGTTTATCTAGTCTTTCTACTTTGGCGAGTAGAGATTTACTTGGTTTGATTAATGAAATCTTGTAGTCAAAATGCTACAACATGAATAGATCAGCCAAGCGTTTTACACGCGAGGGTATGGATTCATGTTTTCTTTAACCATTATCCACAGCGGACACCCAAACTCACATCCACACCCACCCGCCAACTCTTCCACCAGTGTGTGGTTGACATGTATGCGAAGATTGAGAGTGAGCGACTATTGTATGCACGCCTCAATCAGAAGAAACTTAGAGTGGACGAATACATTCACCTGAGAGATGCAGTAGCCAATGATGGCAATGCCAACAACCTTGCTCAATTAGTGATTCTACCATCCACCTTCACGGGAAGCCCACGTCACATGCACGAATACACCCAATATACTATGACATATGTCAGAAACTACAGAAGACCCGACCTATTTGTGACGTTCACTTGCAATACTAAATGGCAAGAAATCCAAGCCGAGCTAATGATTGGTCAGACTCATTACGATCGTCACGATTTGTTGGCAAGAGTGTTCAGGCAAAAGCTCATTAAGCTTATGGATGCTATCATCAAGAGTCATATATTTTGACCAACGCGATGCTGGATGTATTCCATCGAATGGTAAAAGAGGGAACTACCACATGTTCACATCTTGATATGGCTAAAGGATACAATTAGGCCAGATCAGATAGACAGCGTCATCAGTGCTGAGTTACCCGATCCTCAACAAGATCCATGTCTGTTTGGCATAATCATCAAAAACATGATACACGGTCTTTGTGGTAATGTCAATGCTAGCTCTTCCTTCATGATGAACGGAAAGTGTACCAAAAGATACCCAAGACAAACTCCTCAATGACACTCAAACCGGAGAAGACGGGTATCCGTTGTACAGAAGAAGAACGCCAGAAAATAGTGGTGTCAAAGTGAAAATCAAGGTGAAAATTGTCAATTCATACCGAGAGATTGAAATCGACAATACATGGGTTGTGCCGTATTGTCCATTGCTTTTCGGGATCTTTCAAGCCCACATCAATGTTAAATATTGCAACTCGGTTAAGTCAATCAAGTAGATTTGCAAACAAGTAAACAAGGGCAGTGACCAGGCCATGTTTGGCTTGGAAAAATATGGAATAGCCATTGATGGAGTTCAACGCTACCTGTTAGGTAGATACATCAGCAGCAATGAGATCGTTTGGCGAATTCTGGATTTTCAAATTCACGAGAGGCATCCAGCGGTGGTACATTTGAGTGTGCACTTGAAAAATGGTCAGTGCGTCTATTTCATAGAAGATAACCTATACGAGAGAGTTAATGAACTTCCGAAAACCACATTGACTGCATTTTTCTTATTCTGTCAGCAAGACAAGTTCGCCAAAACGCTACTCTATTGTGATGTTCCAAAATACTACACTTGGGATGCATCAAGAAAAGTTTTCAAGCGTCGAGTTCAAGGAGCCGCTGTACCTGATTATGCCGATTTAAGAGCAACTGATGCTCTTGGCCGCATCTATACTGTGCATCGAAATAACTTTGAATGCTTCTTCCTGCGACTCTTACTTTACCATGCCAGAGGTCCTACTTCGTTTTAAGCTCTCAGGACTGTTAATGGTCGAATATGTGCTTCATTTCGTGAGGCTTGTGAAGTAAGAGACTTACTCGAAGATGATACACATTGGAATGCCACGATGCTCGAAGCTGCTGCCGCTCAGTCACCTGCAAGACTGAGAAACTTGTTTGCCATCTTGTAGATCACTTGTGGGCCATCGAACCCGAGACAATTGTGAGAGTCTCACAAAGAAAGCCTGACCGAAAACATTCTCATTCAAGCTTGCAAACATAATCCTGGAATGGCTTTGGCTTACACATCTAACATGTTCAATCAAGCACTAATCTTCTTCGAAGATAAAGTTCTGGAGATAGTTGACAGAGGCCTCAAGCAGCTAGGCCTTCCTACTCCTCAAAGAAATCTGGGTGATCGATTGAGCAGAGAAATGCTCAGAGAAACAAGCTCCGACGTAGACCAGTTGCATAAATATGTGCCACCAAATGAGCCACTACTGGTGACAGACCAGATAGTTACTTACAACACCATATTGGACCTGGTGAATAGGAAAACCGGAGAAATATTTTTCATGAATGCACCAGGTGGAACAAGACAGGGATTTTTCATCAACTTACTCTTAGCTAAGATCCGACAGCAATCAAGAATTGCAATTGCAGTGATCTCCTCTGGAATTGCTGCCACATTACTTCACGGTGGTCGTACTGCTCACTCAACACTCAAGCTGCCTCTTAAAGTTTCACATTGTGAAAGTTCTCTCTGCAACATCAGCAACGAAACAAGAGAAGCCAATGTCCTGCAAGAGTGTATGCTTATTGTGTGGGATGAGTGTACAATGTCTCACAAACGCGCATTGGAGGCTCTGGATCGAACTCTTCAAGATTTTCGGGGTAACCAGACACTTATGAGTAGGGTTGTTTTACTCCTAGCAGATGATTTTCATCAAACACTGCCCGTCATCTCAAAGGGAACAATGGACGATGAACTTAAAGCATGCTTGAAAGCTTCAAATCTTCGGAAGATATATACGCAAACTGAGACTTACAACCAACATGCGAGTCCATTTGCAGAGCGATGTATCTGCTTGCCACTTTGCTCAACAACTACTCGCTCTTGGTGATGGGAAAGTACCAGTTGATATGACCAGTGAACTCGTCAGCATTCCAAATAACTTTTGCAATATAGTAGAGCCAATTGAAGTACCGAAAACCAGTGTGTTTCCAAATATGCGGTGCCATTTCAACGATCACAAATGGCTTTGTGAGCGTGCCATTCTTGCTCCTAAAAATAACAGCGTAAATGCTATCAACTTACAGATTCAACAGCAGTTGCCTGGAGAAGCTACATCGTCCAAGTCGGTCGACACAGTTGTGGATGTTAACGAGGTAGTTCAGCACCCCACTGAAGTTCTTAACTCTCTCGAGCCTCATAGGATGCCGCCACATAAATTGGTGCTCAAAGTTGGCTCTCCCATTATGCTTCTGAGGAGTAGTGTCACATATCCAAGATTTTGGAGATGCCACCACATCTCCCACGGGAGATGCCGCGTCTCCCGCTGGAGACGCGGCACCCACACTCGAAAGATGTGGTCATTCACCACTGGAGATGTAAGATCTCCTTTAGAGATGCGCATTCCCCACACCTACANAAAAAAACATTATGTAACGTTTCTTTTTTAATTGCATTGATTTCTTGAGTGATTCTGTTCTTTAAATCGTTCAGATCTTTTACAGTAGTTATATATATATTTGTTTTGATATGGCCCCATAAAAAAAGTCTAATGGGATCAAGTCTGATGACCGTGGAGCCCATGAAATCGATCCACCTCTTCCTATCCACCGACCATCAAACTTGTCATTCAACCAAGAGCGAACTGCCTTCGAGAAATGGATTGGCGCCTCATCCTGTTGAAATATGACCTTTTTGGTAATCCGTTTTTCCTGTAAAAATGGATAAAAGAAGTTTTTTAGCATGTCTAAATAATGTTGTTGATTGATTGTCGGTTCTTGAAAAAAAAATGGTCCAACAATTAGCTTGCTCGACATACCACACCATACAGTAAGTTTTAGCGAGTTCATTTCAACTTCTACAGTAGCATGGGGGTTACTTTGACTCCAAATACGGCAATTATGCTTATTAACCATTCCTGAAATATGAAAAGTTGCTTCATCAGAAAAAAAGATCAGATCGTCATTATTTTTATCAGTAAGAATTGGTAAAAGCAATTCAGCAATTTCTACACGTAAATCCATATCCTCGTCATATATCATTTGTGTTAAATGCATTTTATAGGGTTTATATTTTAAAACTTCACGCATTATCCGATGCACCACCGATTTTGAAATGTTAACTTCATGAGAAACACCACGAATACTGTTGATTGGATTATTTGTCAGCTCTTCATCAATTTCTTCGACTTTTTCACCTGTTGCTGACGGTGGTCTTCCAGATCGTTCACGATCATGTACCGAACCAGTTTGAAGAAATTTATTATAGATGGCTTTGATGGTCTTCTCTGTAGGAATATCAGGCCGATTTTCACGTTGAAAATGTCGTCTGACTAATGATGGATATTCCAACTTAGCCATCATGACTACAATTTCAATTCTTAACTGTAAGCTAACTGACATTTAGTTTTGTTGAAAATGGGTATATATTCGATTAGTCACTTATGGTTTATAAAAGAAAGAATTATCCTCTATACATGATCAACTACTAGTTGGTGGAGGCCAACATTCGTTATACAGATGGAGCACTAACCTCATTCTCACGAAGAGAGGTTGTCCTTAGTTGAATGACATGTTTGACGGTCGGTGGATAGGAAGAGGTGGATCGATTTCATGGACTCCACGGTCATCAGACTTGATCCCATTAGACTTTTTTTATGGGGCCATATCAAAACAAATATATATATAACTACTGTAAAAGATCTGAACGATTTAAAGAACAGAATCACTCAAGAAATCAATGCAATTAAAAAAGAAACGTTACATAATGTTTTTTTGGAAATAGAAAAAAAGATTAAATTTTTGTATTTCAGTTAAAGGTAATACCTTTGAACAGTATTTTTATGGTTCGTTCATATCAATAAAAACTTGGTGCATTTGCCTATCATTTGAAAAAAAAATAGTTGATATATTCAAATCAAATAGCAAAGATATATGAAAAATTTAAGTGTAAGGGACTTTTGGGACACCCGGTATATTTTAAATTAATTCATTTAAATAAAATACAGAAATGTATAGATCAATTTATTTAAAACAGTTTAAATAGATGAGAAACACCGATGCACTAGCATGTACAAAAATAAAATAAAATTGAACAAAAACAGAAAATGATGAAATTAAATGAAAAATAGAAAGTAAATATTTCGAGGATTCATTTATTTTTTCTTCGATTTTTAACTGATGAGTAACTTCTACCCCTTTCGTGAATTGCTACACTGAACGAAAAGAATAACGAATTTTCATTCTCAGATGTTCATTTTTTGAATAAGATTAACTATTTATGTAAATATACAAACGATAATTGGTCAAATTTTGGTTTCAAAATTTTAGATAAAATATAATTTCAGATTAATAAATAATGTTCTAGATTTATAAGGAAAACTAATGAAGCAAGTGCTAAATAATAGGCATTCAAACAGATCACAACGACTTCAATAGCCTTAAGATACGCTTGTCATACGGAAGACACTAAATTTATATTTTATTTATTTTTCGACATATGATTAAATGGAATGTAGTTATGATTTTAATAAGTTCGTTTTTTCGTAATGATCTAAGTATTTCCGTTTATTTTTATCGCATATGTTAATTTCGAGAATAATACAGAACTTACTTGTCTGTAATCTATATATACAAAGAAGAATGTTTGTCTGTTTGTCTGTTCGCTTTTCACTTGGACACGGTAATAGCAAATGCAATGAAATTTTGCAGGAACTATCCTTTCGTTCAGGGGAAGGTCATAGGGTGGTTTTCAACCCAAAGCTTTCATCTGAGGGGGGAGTGTTTTCCCCCTTCTTTTGTTAAATTACTACAATAAATGCCTTTTCTATAGAGTCCGTGGGTGTGACTGTTTCTATCTATATACCATAAGGAAGAAAACGCACATATTAGTCTTTTTTTCTAGCTCACAATGATGGCATATTCGTTCTTTTTCTTGACTCACAGCGATGACGCATCAGTTCTTTTTCGTGACTCACGGTGGTGGCGATTTAGTGATATGAATGTATTTGTTTACAATATTTAGATAATCAGCTGTAACATATTTTTGAATATAATTTGGCTTCTTTGTCATTTGTTATGCATGCCCATGATGTAACGCATTCCTTCTGGCACGTCATGTCATCATTAGAATTTTCGCATCGTGCTGTAGGGTGACGTTATAGGAATGCTTCAGTGTTTCGTTTCTATATATATAGATGTCTTTTTCTATTGTTTTTCGATAACAGAGTTATATATTCACTATAGTGTTTCTCATCCTTCGACGATTTCAATACAATACATATAATATTGTACCAGTAAACATATATACGCAAAAACAAGTAAGTGTATAACATCTAATAGAAGCATTGTGAAACTCACAAAACACTAAAGTACTTTCGATTGTGATATCGAGAACAAATTTAAAAGGGAGCTTGGTAAAAAGCCTTTCTTAAAGAGCATTTCCTACCTTTGCTACTTACATTAGGAATATTACTAGATGCCACGGAAAAGAGGAACCTCTTTGGCAAGAAGCACAGCAGCTTCAAGAAAAATGGCAGCTTTCAGAGCAGCTGAAACTCCGGAACAACGACAAGCTCGACGCAAGGAAGATCGAGGAAGGCATAATGCCTCAAGAGCAGCCGAAACTACAGAACAGACACAAACACGGCTTGCCGCTCAGCGCACAAGACAGGTGGTTTCTAGAGCAGCCGAGACTTCAGAACAAGAACAAGTCCGACGCGAGGAAGATCGAGCAAGGCATACTGCTTCAAGAGCAGCCGAAACTACAGAACAGATACAAACACGGCCTGCGGATCAGTGCACAAGGCAAGCAGCTTCCAGGGCAGCCGAGACCTCAGAAGAAGGACAGGCTCGACGCGAGCAAGATCGAACCAGGCATGTGGATGCCAGAGCAGTGGAGACTCCGAGCCAAAGACGAGCTCGGAGCGAAGATCAACGTACAAGACAAGCAGCCTTAAGAGCAGCACGCTGGACAGCTCTAGAAGGTGAAGCATTCCGATACAATCCAACCAACAACTACGACATTGATCCTCAATTTAATATTGGACAAATGAGCGACACTTGCTCACACTGTAGTGCTCTCAAGTGGGTTGGAGAAGATCCAGGCATGTGCTGCTCCAGCGACAAGGTCAAGTTATCAGAACTAAAACCTCCTCCAGAGCCACTGGAATCATTAATGTTAGGAACAACGGATAAATCCAAACATTTTCTAGAGAACATTAGGAAGTATAATTCTTGCTTTCAGATGACGTCTTTTGGTACCACAAATGAGGTATGCGAATCAGGTTTCATGCCCACTTTTAAGGTTCAAGGTCAAGTTTACCATCGTGTGGGATCGCTACTACCACTTCCCAATGAAGAGCATCGATTTCTTCAAATTTATTTCCTGGGCGACGAACAAAAAGAAGTGAACCAACGTTGCAGTAATATTCCAGGTACAAGGAGAGACATCGTTCTGGAATTACAGCGAATGCTTCATCAACATAACAACTGTGTTCATATGTTTAAGACTGCTCTTCAACGGATGCCGTCTGATACGTACAGGGTGGTCATTCGAGCGGATAAGAAACCTGCTGGGCAACATGCCGGACGTTTTAATGAAACGGTGACAAATGAAGTGGCGTTCGTCATTGTGGGTAATAAGTTTGATAGACGAGACATCATCTTGGAAAAAATGAACAACCAACTGCAAAGAGTGGTAGAAACACATAGGTCGTATGACGCCCTGCAATATCCTCTCATCTTTTGGGAAGAAGAAGATGGCTATCACTCCAACATTATGCAGGTTAATCCAACAACGGGAGCACCTGTCAACGGAGAAAAGGTATTGGCAATGGACTTTTATGCATACAGAATAATGGTGCGAGCAGAAGACGGGAATCACATATTAAGGTGTCGTCAACTCTTTCATCAGTTTATAGTCGATATGTATGCCAAGATTGAGAGTGAGCGGCTATTGTATGTGCGTCTCAATCAAAAGAAACTTAGAGTGGACGAATACATTCACCTAAGAGATGCGATAGCAAATGATGGGAATGCCAACAACCTTGGCCAGTTAGTGATTCTACCATCCACATTCACCGGCAGTCCACGTCACATGCACGAGTACACACAAGATGCTATGACATATATCAGAAGCTATGGAAGACCCGATCTCTTTATCACGTTCACTTGCAATCCAAAGTGGGAAGAAATCCAAGTGGAGCTGATGCCAGGCCAAACTCATTATGATCGTCACGATCTTACGACAAGAGTATTCAGACAAAAGCTCATTAAACTTATGGATGCTATAACCAAGGGTCGTGTGTATGGAGCATCTCGATGCTGGATTTACTCCATCGAATGGCAAAAGCGGGGTTTGCCACACGCACATATCTTAGTATGGTTGAAGGAGAAAATTAAGGCGGATCGAATAGACAGCATCATTAGTGCAGAGCTACCTGATCCGCAGCAGGATCCAAGTCTGCTTAAAATAATAGTGAAAAACACGATACATGGTCCTCGCGGTAGTATCAATCCTGGCGCATCCTGCATGAAAGATGGCAAGTGCACAAAAAAGTATCCAAGAAATTTTGTGGACCAAACTGAAACCGGAGAAGATGGCTATCCGCTTTACAAAAGAAGAAGTCCAGAAGATGGTGGCATGAAAGCTAAAATTAAGATGAGATTTGGAAATTCCTCTCGACCGATTGATATGGAAATCGACAACAGATGGGTTGTCCCCTACTGTCCATTACTCTCTCGGATCTTTCAAGCTCACTTTAATGTTGAGTATTGCAACTCGGTGAAGTCAATCAAGTACATTTGCAAATATGTGAACAAGGGTAGTGATCAGGCAGCGTTTGGCTTGGAAAAAGAAGGAACAGCAACAATCGATGAAGTTCAACGTTATTTGATGGGTAGATATGTTAGTAGCAATGAAGCGGTTTAGCGAATCCTCGATTTTCCCATCCATGAGCGACATCCTATGGTGGTGCACTTGGCTGTGCACTTAGAAAATGGTCAACGCGTCTATTTTACGGAAGATAACCTACTTGACAGAGTCAATGAACCACCGAACACTACATTAACTGCGTTCTTCTTACTCTGTCAGAAAGATGATTTCGCCAAGACGTTACTATATTGTGATGTCCCAAAATATTACACATAGAATGCATCAGCAAAAGTTTTCAAGCGCCGTGCCCAAGGAACTGCAGTACCTGGATGGAACGGTGTAAGAGCAACAGATGCTCTTGGTCGTGTTTATACCGTACATCCAAACAATTTTGAATGCTTCTTTCTGCGACTCTTACTCCATGTGGTCAAAGGTCCTACTTCCTTCGAAGCTCTTAGGACCGTTAATGGCCAGGTCTGCGCAACATTCCGCGAAGCTTGCCAAATTAGAGGGTTACTAGAAGACGATTCACACTGGAATTCCACGATGATCGAAGCTGCTGCCGCTCAGTCACCTACGAGATTAAGATATCTCTTTGCCATTCTGCTAACAGCGTGTGGACTATCCGATTCCAGACAATTGTGGGAATCTCACAAGGAAAGCCTGACTGAAGACATTCTTATGCAAGTTCGAAGACAAAATCCTGGCATAGATATAGTGTATACATCTGATATGTTCAACCAAGCTCTGATCTTCATCGAAGACAAAGTCCTGGAAATGGGTGGTAAATATCTTAAGGATTTAGGGCTTCCTATTCCTCAACGACATGTGAGTGATCGATTAAGTAGAGAAATGCTTCGAGAAACAAGTTATGATGTGAACGAGTGGAATAAATATGTGTTAACAAATGAACCACTATTGATCCAGGACCAGAGAATTGTTTACAATGCTATTCTAAATTTGGTGAAGAAGAAAACCGGTGGAATATTTTTCCTTGACGCATCAGGTGGAACAGGAAAGACATTTGTGCTGAACTTACTTCTAGCGAAAATTCGGCAGCAAAAGAAAATTGCAATTGCAATGGCCTCTTCCGGAATTGCGGCTACATTACTTCACGGTTATCGTACTGCTCACTCAACTCTGAAACTGCCTCTTAACCTTACACTTTCTGAAAATCCTCTCTGCAACATCAGCAAAGGAACAGGTCAAGCGAAGGTTCTGCAAGAGTGTGAACTTATTGTGTGGGATGAGTGTACAATGGCCCACAAAAATGCATTGGAAGCTCTAGATCGAACTCTTCAAGACCTTAGGGGGAATCAAACAGTTATGGGAGGAGTGGCTGTACTCCTAGCGGCTGATTTTCGTCAAACATTGCCGGTCATTCCAAAGGGAACAATGGCTGATGAACTTAAAGCTTGCTTGAAAGCTTCAAATCTCTGGAGATATGTGCTCAAGCTAGGGCTCACAACCAACATGCGAGTTTACTTACACGGTGATTTATCTGCTGGCCGTTTTGCTCAAGAACTGCTCACTCTTGGTGATGGAAAAGTACGAGTTGATCCAACAAGTGGACTCATCAGCATTCCAGAGAACTTTTGCAATATAGTACAGTCAGTGGAAGAACTGAAAACAAGTGTGTTCTCAAATATTCGGCACCACTTCAATAATCACAAATGGCTTTGTGAACGTGCCATTCTTGCTCCTAAAAATGACAGTGTAAATACCATCAACTTACAAATTCAACAGCAACTACCTGGACAAGCTACATCGTATAAATCGATCGATACAGTTGTGGATGTGGACCAGGCGGTTCATTATCCCACCGAATTTCTTAACTCTCTCGAGCCGCCTAGCATGCCGCCACATAACTTGATGCTCAAAGTCGGTTCTCCAATTATGTTACTGAGGAATCTGGATGCACCAAGACTATGCAATGGTACAAGACTGTGTGTGAAAAGCTTAATGCCTCATGTTATCGAAGCAACTATCTTGACAGGCCGCGCAAAGCGTGAGGATGTATTCATACCACGAATACCCATGGTTCCTACTGATATACCTTTTGAATTCAAACGTCTACAATTTCCAGTTCGTCTCGCCTTCGCGATATCCATCAACAAAGCTCAAGGACAGTCTCTTAAGATGGCCGGCATTAACCTAGAAATTCATTGCTTTTCTCACGGTCAACTTTACGTGGCATGTTCAAGAGTTGGAACTGGAAAAAATTTGTACGTCTTTGTCCCTGATTCGAAAACTAAAAACATTGTATATCAATCTGCTTTACAATAAAACTGTTTTTCAGTACAGATAGATTTTTTTAAACTTCTACTGTGTCAAGGATGTACTATCAAATTTCCTGGGCAACGCCGGGTACCTCCGCTAGTAATTTTATAATCTTCAATACGTGTTTCTATACGCTGTTTCTTTTCTTCTGAAGATAAATGTCTATCCTCGTACTGCATTAAAAATAAATAAAAATATAATGCAACCTTTTCATTTCTCAAAATTTCATAATGTACATTTATGTTTCATTGCTGGTTGTTAAATAAAATAAAACGAATACAATATAATAATGCTGCACGAAATTTAGGCTTATGAGTATTTTGCAATAAGCTCATCAGAATACTCATGAGTACTCGCGACATTTTCTAGCGTGAGTACGTTTTGAGTACTCGCTGGGCGAGTACTTTCACTAGGGAAGTCTTTATAAAAATAAAGCATTGTTAAATTCTTGCTGAACAATATTTAATGTTGTTTGCTATAGGTTCCTCTAGTACTTTTGATAGATATTGTGGTTGAGTATAAAATTAAAAGATAGAAAATAAAAATTAAAGACAGAAACCTTTTTTGTCAAATTGATTGGAAAGAACATAAGATGTTGTTTGCTATATAATGAAACATAATTAATGTAGTGTTAGTTTCGTTTAATAGAATGTGATTTATTTTATTCACTGTTTATCTTTGATTGCCTTTTATTGAATAATGATGACACGAACATTATGAACTAGATATATACGTGACTTTATAAAATAATACGATAATCTTTTTCTCTCCAAGTGTTCATTGTCAAGATTGATTTCGATGAATTTATCCAGTCCCTTAAATAACATTCAACATGAAGAAAAAACTCAAGTTTAAACAGACATTTCATTGCAATCTAAGTTAAATTGAGTAGCAATTCATGACAATGAAACAAAATGATCAGGATCAATTGAGTTTTGTTTGCTCGCACCATCGGCAAACGTCAATCTGATTCTTGACAAATAATAAAAACAAACTAACCAAGCATATCATTAAACAGAGCATCAGCAAACAATATCAAGTAAAAAGAAATTTTTTGTGGATTATATTATGAGTACATGTTTTTATTGTACAATTAGAAACACAGGCATTCGTCTTTTAGAAAGCAGAAGAAAATAAAAACTATTTCCAATAAAAAATAAGCAGGCCAATTAACAAAAAAAAATTTTTCGAATCAATTTTAAACTTTTTCTTTTTTTTATATAAATGTTTTTTTTTTCTTTTGTGACATTCGGCCCGGAGGAAGACATATCAACAGAAGGTATTCGAATTTTTCCTAGACTACTATATTTACATTAATGTACCTATATTTGTATTTATCCGCAATTACTGTATCTTCAATGTACTTACATCAGATCTATCTTCTACACGGATATATCTAGAATCGAAACACTTTCTTAGCGTTATAGTTTGCGATCTGAATTATTGTTGACGCATTTTTTCCTGGAGCGCGCAATCTAATTTCTACCCATTTAGATGTTACAAAAATGCCAGTACTGGGATTATATTCTTGATGAGGAAGATCTTGAGAACAGAGCCGAGAACAGAGCCAAGGTAGTTGGTTTCAAGCACTAAATGATCAAGTATATTCGAATGGTTCCTGACCGATATCCTTTATTAACGTTGTTGACCCATTGAGAGAGATCACTGAATTTTGAAATGATGAAATAAAATTACTGATTACTCGTAAATCACTGTCAGATTTGACACAATGCCATTGAATTGGATGATTTGTTGGCAAGAGTGGTGAAACAGAATCAAATAAAGGACGAACAAGAGAATAGCCACGACAATGTAAGATTAGAGGTAAAGCTATTTGACGAGCGCTAATAATCTGGCTTTCGAGAGCTTATTTTTGATTGACTATAGAAAACTGACCAATCGCATCTAAACCGACCTCGCCGATACCAACTGTTGGTCGACCTGATATAGGATTTTCTCTATTGCTAACAATGTTTTCTAGCTAGATAAGTCTTGCTTTTAAATCTTTTTTGGCAAGAAACTTAGGATGCATCCCAAAACTTTCATGCGCATACAAATTTTCACATGAAGTATGAAGAAGTTTATTCAAATTTTGATATTTGTGTTTGTTGGATATTGTATAAACTTTACGAACATTACAAGCTGATAATGACTTCACGAAGAAATCATTACTGAAGAAGTCATTCAAATGCAGAGATGAGCACAGGACAAGATTTTTTGTCCTGTCCTGCCCTGTCCTGTTAGCCAGCTCTGTCCTGGCGAGCGGCAGGACAGGACAAAAATCAAAACCACGTCCTGCCCTGTTTTGTCCTGTTGACAATCTCTGTCCTGGCGGGCGGCAGGACAGGACAAAAATCAAAATCGTGTCCTGTCCTGTTTTTGTCCTGTCCTGCTTTGTCCTGCTAACTTTTTGTGTTCTGACGGGTGATAGAATAATACATAAAAGCTTTGTTCTAGTTTGCTTTGCTAGTTTATTCCATTTCTGCGAGCGATAGAGTCGATCATGAGAGTTCTTAATCTGACTATCATTGATCAGGGATATGTCGACAGAGAATAGGGGTCTAGACTCTCCTTCCTTTGAAAAGTAGTATATTGTTATAGTAAAACTGTACTACAACGGTTGTTTTAAAATCTCAATGTAAGAAATTTGTCCTGAGGGAAAGTACAGGGATCATACCTAGGACTCTTCACTTTGTTTTTCTTTGAGCACATCTCTGTTGTTGATCACAGCAAGTATCACTATTATTTACGTTATACCTAATCTATTGTTCNTAGGAACCGATTTAAGTTAACAATAAAATTCCTTCAAAAAATAGCAAGTGCTATAAGGAAATTTTCGCCAAAAACGATCTGAATTACATAGTTACATATATTAGAATCTTGAATGAAAATGATGTCAATATTCATGTGTCAACAGAAAAAAAATAGGTTAGTACCTTTCGTCAGTAACTAAGAATATGATGTGTTATCTATTCTCAGTGAATTTTGTGCCGTAGACAAACGATAAGTCTGAAATCTTGCAAATCAATATTCAATTTTTATAAGAAATATAAACTTTCACGAAGCTCACTAATAATTGGATAGCATTGATTTTTCTCATGCTCTTCATGCTAACGAACATCATTCCAATCGGTTGATTATTACAACAATCAATCATCTGTTCATTAAATTATCTTAGTAAAAAATAAATCTACCGTACTCTGCCAAAACAAATGAAGATCTTCAAGTGTGGGTCTTCATTTTCAGTCGACGTTATACCAGTATGTAGTAGAGTTCAATGAGCTGATCACGAATGCATGAAACATTCTTGTTTATGGACTTGCTTGGAGATTTTAAGTCAATCTCAAATAAAGAAGAATTACTGTAAGCTGTTATTTCGAAAATTTTAATTTTTGTGTTACTTGTTTTCTCAGCATTCAAAACTGAAATAGTAAATGTGCTGGATGTTCCAAACGCATGCTCATCAATTCAGGACATATATTAAAAACATATGTTGACTATGTTTCAATTACCTATCTTATTTATTGTAATTTTTTTATATCAATAAGCAAGACAACGATGAACACCTAAAGTCAACTAAGACGCCTTCATTGTTAAATTTTTGAATGATGAGAAATAAACTAACACAAAAATAAAAATTTCCTAAAATAACAGCTTAGAGTAGATCTTCTTTAATAGAAATCGACCTAATGTCTCCACGACAGTGTATGAGAAAAAAACAACGCCATTCAGATCAGCTCATGAAGTTCCAAAAACATGCGTAAAGCCAATGGAAAATAAAAACTCATATTTGGCGACTGTTCCTTGTGAGCGTGTCATTGCTTTTATAAGATAAAAATACTCATCAGATTTGATCTCGCTAGCTTCACAAAAAGTACCGATGTTCGTATCTGCCACAATATTGGTCTATGAAAAACATTAATAGACAAGCAAAGGAAAACTGTAGGCATAAAAAACCAATTGATATAGATATATATTACGAACTTCAATTGCCTATTCAATAGGCTAGTCTAAATATATAGTACCAAATCAGCTATAAGATAATTAAAGATATCTTCTTTGGTGATGTTCAATCAATGTAGTAAGCTGCTGCCTTTAAAATGAATATTTAATCCATTACTTGTTTAATTTTTCTTCAATTTTTTCCCTAGATACAGACAAAAGAAAGAAATATTTTAGAGAAAGATAGTGCGAATCTGCGCTACACAGGACAACAAGCACCTGTCTCTTTTTGTCTCTGTATAAATAATGTGAAATTTCAATATCATCGACAATAAGGACGACTTTGGTTGTCCGTAAGTCGTAATCGTTGATTGTATTTGCTTCCACGTAAACAGTCGCTAGTCGTATCGAAAACTGTTAGTCATGTGTAAAATGCACTATTTATGGAGTTGTTTAAGAAAAAACTCCTTGTAGACTTAGGGCTATTGATCTAATATATAAAGAAGAATGTTTGTCTGTTTGTCTGTTCTTTATGAATTTGGTCGCTGTAAGAGCCAGCGTCACCAAACTTTCCATGGCATATCACTAGGTCCAGAGGAAGGTCACGACGGGATCGGCGCAACCGAGGGAGTGGAGCAGGTCTCCCGTTGTCGAAAAATCGAAGAAAATTTTTTGATTTTTCGAAAGTGTTAGAGAATTTTCCCAGACTGTTGGACCATCCTCCTTCTACTTTTATCTCTTCGTGCAGTCCCTGGGTCAAAAGTTACTTTTTGATCGGAAGTTTCTACATCCGGGATGTTCGGTGACCTCATTATTGAAGCATCATAGTATGTGTCTCATCCAAAAAATTCGAACATGCAATTGTTTTGTCAATAAGTCGACAACGAAAGAAGATAAAGATCTGATGTTTTCACTATTGCACACAAGAGATTCTAAGGTGTGGAAATATGCCCAGACTTGGTTGGTCTGTTTCCTGATCGATCGGATTTTAGCATACATTAATGGCCAGTGATATTCTTTAGATCAAGTTTCTATCAAAGTTTTCAACAAAAATGTTTCAAAACAATGACAGCGTTTTAGAAGAAGCTTTTTTTAACTCCGAACTAATGTAGGAATGATTCAAAGCATTCACTAAAGGGATTTACCTAGGTGATTTCCAAAGCGATTTTTCTGAACGTTCATCAAAGCGACTGTTCAAAGCAATTTAGAAGGTGATAATCGATACTGATAATCGAGATTCCTTTATATGAACTTTTTTCTAGACCCATGGTGATGACGTATAAGTCATAAATATACTATGTCCAAAATGTTTAGGTGATTAGCTATAGTACATACTTGGACATGACTTAATCTCTTCGTCATTTTTTATGCCTGCACATGTTGTATCACATTCCTTCTGATGCGTCATATATATCGTCATTGGAATTTTCACATCACACTATACGATGACGCTATCGAAATGTTTTAGTGTGTGCCATACATATAGGCGTGTTTTGCTATTGTTTTTCTGTATCAGAGCCATATTCACTATAGTGTTTCTCATCTTTCGACGATTCTACTAATAAACGTACTCACACACAAACAAGTAAGTGTGTAACATTCAATATACACACTACAAAATTTACAGGTTACTTAAGTATTTTCGATTGTGACTTCAAGAGCAAATTTCTTAGGTAACTTTGTTAAAAATACACCTTTCTTAAAGTATATCTCTAACCTATCCTATTTACATTAGGAATACTGCAAAATGCCACCAAAACGAAGAGTCCTGGTGGACAGAAGTACATCAGCTTCGAGGAGAATGACAGCTCCCCGAATAGCTGAGACTTCGGAACAGAGACGGACTCGGAGTGAAGATCAACGTACAAGACAAGCAGCTTCCAGGGCAGGACGATGGACATTCATAGAAGGTGAAGGAATCCGGTACAATCCAGTCAACAGCTACGACAACTATCCTCAATTTGATATCGGACGAATGAATAACGTTTGCTCATACTGCAGTGCTCTCAAGTGGGCAGGTGAAGCTTCAGGCATGTGCTGTGCCGGTGGTAAGGTGAGGTTACCATCGCTTCGACCTCCTTCAGAACTATTACAATCATTGATGTCAGAAACAACATCCAGATCGAAGCATTTTCTGGAAAACATCAGAAAGTATCATTCCTGCTTTCAGCTGATGTCTTTTAGCGCAACAAATGAGGTATGTGAACCAGGTTTTATGCCTACCTTCAAGGTTTAGGGCCAAGTCTACCATCGTGTCGGATCTCTGTTGTCACTTCCGAATGAGAAGTCTCAATTTCTTCAACTTTATTTCATGGGCGACGAACAACAAGAAGCAAAGCAGCGTTGCAGTTATATTCCTGGCGCACATCAGGACATCGTCATGAAGTGAGGTGGCAATCGTCATTGTGGGCAACGAATTTGACAAGCAGGATATTGTCTTGCAGAAAATAAACAACCAACTGCAGAGAGTGGCAGAGACATACAGGTCCTATGATGCGTTGCAATACCCTCTCATCTTTTGGGAGGGAGAAGATGGCTATCATTTCCTCATCATGCAGACTGATTCGACAAGAGGAATGCCTGTCAACAGCAAAAAGGTATAGGCTATGAACTCTTATGCATACAGATTGATGATGCCAGCTGGAACTGTCAATCACATCTTAAGGTGCCGTCAACTTTTCCACTAGTTTGTAGTTGACATGTATGCGAAGATTGGGAGTGAGCGACTATTGTATGTACGCCTCAATCAGAAGAAACTTAGAGTGGACGAATACATTCACCTGAGAGATGCAGTAGGCAATGATGGTAATACCAACAATCTTGGTCAATTAGTGATTCTACCATCCACCTTCACTGGAAGTCCACGCCACATGCACGAGTACACCCAAGATGCTATGACATCTGTTAGAAACTACGGAAGATCCGAACAATTTGTGACGTTCACTTGCAATCCCAATTGGCAAGAAATCCAAGCAGAGCTGATGATTGGCCAAACTCATTCGGACCGCCACGATTTGTTGGCAAGAGTGTTCAGGCAAAAGAGGAGACTACCACATGCCCACATCTTGATATGACTAAAGGATAAAATTAGGCCAGATCAGATAGACAGTGTCATCAGGGCAGAGCTACCCGATCCTCAACAAGATCCTTGCCTGTTTGACATAATCGTCAAAACCATGATTCACGATCCTTGTGGTAATGTCAATCCCAGCTCTTCCTGCATGAAGGACGGAAAGTGCACCAAAAGATTCCCAAGACAACTTCTTAACGACACGCAAATCGGCGAAGTTGGGTATCCGTTGTACAGGAGAAGAAGACCAGAAGATGGTGATGTCAAAGCCAAAACTAAGGTGAAAATTGTCAATTCCTACCGAGAGATTAAAATCAACAATAAATTGGCTGTGCCATACTGTCCATTGCTCTCTCGGATCTTTCAAGCCCACATCAATGTTGAATATTGCAACTCGATGAAGTCGATCAAATACATTTGCAAATATGTAAACAAAGGCAGTGGCCAGGCAATGTTTGGCTTGGAAAGAGATGGAACAGCAATTGATGAAGTTCAACGCTACCTGTTAGGTAGATACATCAGTAGCAATGAGGCAGCTTGGCGAATCCCGGATTTTCCAATTCATGAACGACACCCAACGGTGGTACATTTGGCTGTGCACTTGGAAAATGGTCGACGCATCTATTTCACGGAAGACAACTTACATGACAGAGTCAATGAGCCGCCGAAGACTACATTGATTGCATTTTTCTCACTCTGCCAGCAAGACAACTTCGTCAAAACACTGCTGCATTGTGATGTCCCAAAGTATCAAGGAGTCGTTGTACCTGGTTATACTGATTTAAGAGCAACGGGCGCTCTTGGTCGCGTCTATACTGTGCATCCGAATAACGTTGAATGCTTCTTCCTGTAGCTCTTACTTAACACTGTCAGAGGTCCTACTTCGTTTGAAGCTCTCAGGACTGTTAATGAAAGGATCTGTGCAACATTCCGTGAGGTCTGTCAAATAACAGGCTTGCTTGAAGATGATATGCACTGGGATGCTACGATATCCGAAGCGGCTGCGGCTCAATCACCTCCAAGACTGAGAAATCTATTCGCCATTTTACTAACCACTTGCGGACTGTCTAATCCGAGACAATTGTGGGAGTCTCACAAGCTAAGCCTGGGCGCAGACATTCTCATACAACCTCGCAGACGAAATCCCGGAATGGATTTGGATTACACACCTGACATGTTCAATCAAGCACTGATTATCCTCGAAGATAAAGTTATGGAGATGGCTGACAAAGACCTCAAGCAACTAGGTCTTCCCACTCCTGAAAGAAATCTCGGTGATCGATTGAGCAGAGAAATGCTCAGAGAAACAAGCTACGACGTGAACGAGTTGGATAAATATGTGTCAGCAAATGAGCCACTGCTGGTGATAGAGCAGAGATCTGCTTACAATGCCATCTTGGACCTCATGAATAGAAAAACCGGTGGAATACTTTTTCTTGACGCACCAGGTGAAACAGGAAAGACATTTATCATCAACTTGCTCTTAGCTAAAATCGACAACAATCGAAAATTGCAATTGCAATGGTCTCTCCTGGAATTGCTGCCACATTTCTTCACGGTGGTTGTACTGCTCACTCAACCCTCAAGCTGCCTCTCAACCTTTCACATTCTGAAAGTCCTCTCTGCAACATCAGCAAAGGAACAGGACAAACCAAGATTCTGCAAGAGTGTGAAGTTATTGTGTGGGATGAGTGCATAATGTCCCACAAACACCCACACCCGCTCTGGATCGAACTCTTCAAGATCTTCGCGGCAATGGAAAACTTATAGGTGGAGTTGTTGTACTCCTAGCAGGTGATTTTCGTCAAACGCTGTCTATTATTCCAAAGAGAACAATGGCCGATGAACTTAAAGCTTGCTTGAAAGCTTCATACCTCTGGAGACATGTTCACAAACTGGGACTCAAAACCAACATGCGAGTTCACTTGCAAGGTGATGTGTCTGCTGACCATTTCGCTCAGGAACTGCTCACTCTTGGTGATGGAAAAGTACTAGTTGACCCGACCAGTGAACTCATCAGCGTTCCCAACAACTTTTGCAACGTAGTAGAGTCAATTTAAGTACTGAAAATCAGTGTGTTCCCAAATATCCGGCACCATTTCAACGATCAGAAATGGCTTTGTGGACGTGCTATTCTTGCTCCTAAAAATAACAGTGTGAATGTCATCAACTTACAGATTCAGCAACACCTACCCAGAGAAGCTACATCATACAAGTCGGTCGACACAGCTGTGGATGTCAACGAGGCGGTTCAGTATCCCACGGAATTTCTCAATTCTCTCGAGCCTCCTGGAATGCCGCCACATAACTTGTTGCTCCAAATTGGTTCTTCCATTATGCTCCTGAGAAACCTGGAGCATAATGGAATAACCTCATGTTATTCAAGTAACAATCTTGACAGGTTGCTCAAATGGTAAAGATTTATTCGTACCACGAATACCCATCATTTCTACTGACATGCCCTTTGAATTCAAGCATCTGCACTTTCCAGTACGTCTTGTCTTTGCGATGCCCATTAATAAAGCTCAAGGACAGTCACTTAAGGTTGCTGGTATTAACCTAGAAACTCCTTGCTTTTCTCATGCTCAACTTTATGTAGCGTGTTCAAGAGTTGGAACTGGAAAGAATTTGTATGTCTTTGCCCCTAATGCCAAAACTAAAAACATTGTGTATCAAACAGCTTTGTAATAAAAATTGTATTTCATTGGACATAGTCATTTTTTAATAAAACAAGCCGATCAAACAAAAAGAATATCGAAAAGGATAAAAATATTTTTAAAAAGTCTAAAATGACGAAAAAAAAAAGTTCAAAAGGGAAAGTGATCCGAGCGCATTTTGCGATATCGAAGTTCGATAACTGATAGGAGATCATAACGACATCTTTTTCTAATATGTCAAGTATGTAATATCAAATTTTTCCGAGTGACGCCGGTTACTTCAGCTAGTTATCAATAAGAAAAAAACTCACGCTTTTCATCATTCATATTTGTTTTACTTGAAATTGAATCGTCAATGCTAGATTGTATTGATGGTGCATTTTTGATTAAGCCCTCCCCCCCTCCCTTAGAAAATCGAGTTTTTCAGAGAAATATCGAAGTTGAGTTTTTATTACAGAAAGATGCAGCGAACCTTCCTCTTTCAAAATATGTATAGTTTTTTGGAAAATGATCAGATTTTCAAAGACTTATCACATGAAGCTTTAAATCTACTACCATGCTTTCGGAGACATTTTTAGTGGTTTTTAAAGGTTTTCAGTTTCAGAAAAATTGCGTTCCCACTGGCATTATCATTGAATAGAATATTTTTATATTAATCAGCATGTCAGATGCCGTTAGCTACCTTCATCTATTACGTCCTTTAAAACGATCCAGTGGAATATACCATTGTAATATGATTTGTTCTGGATTTGAATGAAAAAATCTATTTCTAAAATTTCTTTAGCATTTTTCTCCAAACACGGTTTCTAGACAGGAAAATTGAAATAACTCCCACTCGCCTCGGCATATAACCGATGTTTTTTTGTTTTAAAGGTCTTAGTCAGAGCTAACTCTTCATTGGACGGATTTTTGATATTCGACCCCGGGGCTAAGAAAAGGGAAATTTATTATCGTAGATTCACATTTTTTAATGCTTATTTTGCAAACATGTCTACAAAATTGCTCGCAAAAAATCAATGGAAGGTAGTCTCAAAATTTCGTCCTATGAAACGTTGCTGCAGAGGCTAGCTCCTATTTGAAATCAGCCAGAGCTCTCCACCCTTCTAACGACGGAGTTATTTCGATTCTTCTGAGAGGTAGGAAAACAAGCCGAAAGTTCGGTCTAGTCAGGCATATCAGGCTGACATTTTTACCACAAGTGTTTCTCACCAAGATCAATCATCCCTGAAAATTTCAGTTCAAACTGTGGGTTTCAAGTGGGAAATCAATTTCGAGAGGGGAGGGCTTAATGAATCTAAGAAGCAAAAACGGAACTAAAGAAAGCAATTATATTATCACTAGGTTGTAGTAAAAATTGATAGAAGAATAATCCATGTAGATCGAAATTTCCACTTTAATAGGATGAAGACGACATCAATAAAAACTAAGAAACTGCTCTTACCATCGGTTTTTTATGATAAATTGTCTATAGTTGTACGTGAAACTGCTAAAAAAGTGTTTATCATTGATTTAAGGGTGATAAGAGTTGAGAACTCACAAGAATTGATTGATGATTGAAATTTAGTTCCATTATAATATCGATTTAAAAGAGTACTTTTGCGTCGAAATTGAGTATCACTTGATGGCACCTCGAAAACACGAATAAATGATTTAATCTCACGAAATTAATATCGATTATTCAGAGGAACATAGTAATATAACACAGATTCTTCTCGAATCTTATATAGTTTTCTCAAAAATGACCCAGAGTTGTGAGTTTACTAAATATCTACTGTGGGCACCGTTTAAGGGAATCCAACGGTTTAAGGGATAATATGGAAACCATGAGGGAGGCACGAGCGTAAAAATTCGATTGGTTCATGTTTTCCAATAAATCATGACAGTGATTGATGATTCATTGAACATTTTATATCAATCTTTTTTAGCTATAAATTCATTATTGAATCTCTATGAACCAAGAAAATAAATTAACAAGAAAGAAAATTGATTTATAATATACCCTACGATTCATCAAGAGATTGAGTGGAGAGAAGTATGATAGTGTTATGACACACCATTTCGAGAATCTGTCTTACAATAGGGCACGGATGTGGATGTGAAATGTGGCGGTGGCTGTACACTGAAAAATTACAGACTGTAATTGTCTTTTTGTGTAACAAAATAAAAATTGTAATCGATGGAAATCTTGAAATGAACGATGATTTTGACTTTAGTGATAAATAATTAATTGTCTATACTCACATCCAAAGCTCACAAACAGAAAAGATATATTCAACAACTCGTGTCAGATTTCTTTAAAAATCTTTAAAAAAATTATAGATTTCCCACATAAAAAAAATAGTAAGAAAAAAAATTTAGTGAATTTTGGCGACTTCTGGTGAATCATCAATCACTGTCATGATTCCTATTTGAAAACATGAACCAATCGAATTTTTACATTCGTGCCTTCATCATGGTTTCCACATTATCCCTTAAACCGTTGGATTCCCTTAAACGGAGCCCACAATCTACAATTCGCATCTGTAAAATGTTCAGTTATTAGCGTTGAGTGTTGCTATTGGGCACGAATTTGCTAATAGTAAATTATTCAAGCTTGTATATTAAAGCTTTATTAAAGTATAAATGTTCAAATATCTCTTGTACTTAGATCGATGATTCCGGCCTCCGGACCCTTCAGGAACCGGTCGGAAACGGTCTAATTTCCGGCCAACGGAAATCGACGGGAAAAACTGGGAACCGCCAGAAACACACCGGAAACTCGCATGGAGCGAACCATTTCCCATCGGAGAAACATGACTACCCGTTCGAAACATCTTTGAAAGATCTATGAAGCATACTTTTCTCACACACCTTAATTTCAAAGTGCCTTGTCCACGTAAGTCGTAACAATCAAAAGAAATGTTTTTCGCAGACATTTCGTAAGGCGGTCCTTTCCTGGAAGCTGTTTTCAGACGACGATTTGAGTTGAAAAAAAAGTGCGTCGAAAATCGGTGCTCAGATACCTTACATTCAATGTATCATTGATTTTGAGATCACAAGGATCTTGACTACCAGCATTTGGTATGGACAACGACGTAGGTGACAGTGAAGGAGGAAACTTGAATCCGCATCCTCCGTACTAAAGCGAATGAAATACCTCACTTAGGTACTTCGAAGGGGCTGGGAAGAGTGCCTGCTGTATGGCACGACATCAACTCTGTCTTTACACATTACGCATAGAGATTGTGAAGTCTTTGAAATCGAATGTAAATCTTCACGGAGAATCAGATTGCAATACCTCACTTAGGTACATCATTGTTTTGGAAGAAGTAATTGCTGTGGAGCAGGAGATTTAGTTGGTCCATTCACATAATATGTTGGTGTGCTATGAGTGGATAGCCTGCATTCCCTAATGCACTTTTCTAGGAGCTGTCGTTTTTGTGATGGCTCAATTATGAGTTGCTCTTCGAGGTGAGGGTAACCTATCGATCGAAGGTGCCTGTCAGGGACGTTGTTCCGGTGGTTACTGTCACGGTCAGTTCTGTCGAATGTTGGAGTTCTCATGGGAAGAACGAGGTCTTTTATGGTTGTTGGTTTATCGCTGCGCGAAACGGGAGACAGAAGGTAATTGGACGAACGGAGTTATGGGTAGCAGCGAAACGAGGGCTACATGTTGTGTGGCCGGAATAGTTGAATCGAGGTTATGTTGGCGATGGCAGAAATGGTTTTATTGGGCGAAGTGATTGTGAGTGTTTTTGAAGAATCCTAGAAATCATTGAAATTTCGAAAGTACCATGTTAATTTAGTGAGCCTTGCAGCTTATGCTTATGCTTGTGGAAATCTGTAGTGATCGAATATTTTTAAAATGAAATTATCTATGCTCGGAATGTTCTACTCTCTGATGAAGTCCGAATTCTGCGGTTCACGGTATTTGCAGTTGAATTATCAGGTTTCCTGAATAGTTACACGCAGAAGACGCCATTACCTTTCAATTCGAATAAGAGTGTCTCGGACGGCAGTATGAGGGTGTCACTGCTGGTTGGGGGTAGATATGGCTGCGTCTCGATGTGATTGTGAATGTTCGTGTGCTTGTAGATAAACTTGCATACACCTACATGCGCACCAGGGTACTCACATCCTGTTCTTTGATAGATCTTAGAGATGTGTTTGAAAGATCTTTTAAGGCTTCAGAAAGTGTCGGAAACATCTTCTCCAGTCTTCGAAAGGTCTTTGAAAGATTTTACAAACTCTCATAAAGACGCTTAAAAGATCTTTTTAAGTCTCAGAACGTCACAGAAAGGAGTTTCGAAGATCATTTAAAGTCTTCGAAAGGTCTCTGAAGCATCTATCCAAGTCTCACAAAGTCTCTCAAAGATGTTTGAAGGTCGTTGAAAGATCTTTGGAAATATGTGAAGGATGTTTGAAAGTGGTAGAAAGATCATTGAAAGTATTTGAAAGGTCTTTCGAAGTATGTGAAAGATGTTTGATAGTTGCTGAACGATCGTTGAAATTCTTCGAGAGATCTTTGGGAGATTTTCAAAGGGCTTGAAAGATCTTTGAGATGTCTTTCAAAGATCTTTGAAACGCCGGATTTCGACTTTGTCAACGGACCGGAAAGAGGTGCGGTATAACCGGGACCCTGCAATCGGGACGAAACACCGAAACCGTATTTCGTAACCGTGCCGGAAACGGCAGATATACGACTGGGATCTGGCTAATTTGATATAAAACAGGAAAATTAGCCGGGAACCGCACGAAAAATGACAACCGTATGCGAACATCGCACCCGGGTGCAGGCACTGGCGGGAACTAAGCAGGATCCGGAGGCCGGATCGGATTTTGGAATACTGCTTCCAGGAATTGACCGAAATTTGACGGGATCCTGCTGTTTCCTGTCGTACATCTTTGACCTGAGTATAAAAAAATATAAGAAAAAAATAGTTCAATTCTGTTTAAGCAAACGAATCACATATGTATAATAACTCTGATTGATTTACACACAAAAAATTTTATATGTACACTTGATTGCAGTATTCCTAATTAAATGAAGCTTGGTATACAATCCATATTAAAAATCTTCGTCATTTTCCTTTTCATTGTCTGAGTATAAATCTTCGATGTCATCAAATGTTTCATCCGTTCGTTTCGATAATCCTTCATGTAAATTGCTCGATAGGTTTTGATTTTATTTATTCGTTGATAAAAGTGGTGAGTTTTTGTTCTTAATGCTTCCTCGAATATGACGACATTTCAACGAAATCGTACTTGAGAACATTGATTGGCTTATATTTGCAGGAACATATGCACATTT
>CAJNSZ010000006.1:80218-93429 GCA_905329745.1 Rotaria sp. Silwood2 | reverse complement strand
TTGTTATTATTATGAAATCTAAACAAATCTAAAAAAGAAAAATCTTTCTTTCATGAAGATTAAAAATTCTTGTTGAACAAACATTTTTGTTGTTGTCATATCAGCAAATGTAACAAAAGCAAAACCTACATTTATTTTATTTTATTAAAAATGTCATTAATAAACCTCTATGTCGACCACGACCACTATATCGATCATAAATAATAAATGTTTCTTCAACCTAAATCAATTTAATTATTTCAAAAGAAATTTTGTTAAATTAAATAATAAACTTGTCCATAAGATTGAAAAAATCTTCTGGTCCAACTGATGATGGAACACCACCAACAAATATTTTTCGCTCTCGTCGATAATGACTATTAATTAATTTAAAATCGAATAAAAATGTTAATACTGGGATCAACTCCACTGTCTTCTTTGTTAATCGTCGAAGTGGTGTTGATTGTTGAAGAAGAGATGATGGAAGAAAATGAGCTAATAGCTCATTGTTTCTTTTTCTTTTTCTTTTTATTTAAATTTAATTTTAGATTTTATTTCGTTTTATGGAATTAGATTATTCGAGGTTGAATTCAAGAGTCTATTATGATTCATTAGTATTTATTTTATTTTATTTATTTAGAATTTAATATTAATTTAGATTTTATTAAAAATAATTTTCTAAAATTTTTTTAAAATAAAAAAGTAAATGCATTAATGTGTTAAACGAGAGGTTTTAATCTCGGATATGATTAGTTGAGAAATAATTGACGAATAGAATTTTAATAAACAATCAATACGTATTTCTGTTTCTGATGTTTTTTAATGACAAAAATGCACTTTGTTTTTTTTTTTTTGTAGAGAAAATTAATAATTAGAAATACTTTGTTTTAAAGATTTATTTGAAATAAGTAAAAAAAAGAGAAGAATATTTTAACGAAAAATGTCGTTCGTTATCAAAACCGTTGGAATTGTTCATCAAGCAACAACTGGTACTCTTCTCTGGTATTATTTTATTCTTAAGAAGTTCTTTAATATTAATTTAAATTATTTCTAGGAATGGCACAACTGTTCGTAATATGGTAACCCTTAAAGATAGGAAGAATTTATCGATTTATTAAAATAATTTAATATAACTATTTTTTAAATTTTAGTTAGTCGTCGTTTAAAATCGGTAAAAACTATTCAGAAAATAACAAAATCAATGAAGATGGTTTCTGCAGCTAAATTTGCAAAAGCTGAAAAATAGAATTACGTGCTGCTCGATCATATGGTTTAAGTAGAAAAGGTTAAAAAATTCTTTTATTAAAATGAATCTTATTTTATTCTTTTGCCTTTTTTTGTTTAGCTTTTTATGATAATTTAGAAGTTGAAAAAACTGAAGGTCCACAAAAACATTTATTTATCGCTGCAACATCTGATTGTGGTCTTTGTGGTGCAGCAAATTCATCAATTGTTAAAAATATTCGTACACAATTAACTGATGAAAAACAAAATTTCGAAGGAAGAAAAATCATTGCTATTGGAGATAAATCTTGTACTGGTTTATCTCGTACACATTCATCAAATATGCTTTTATCAGTTAATGAAATTGGAAAACGATCACTTGGTTTTGGTGATGCATCAGCTATGCACAACAATTAATTAATGCAGGTTTTGAATATAATTCAGCTGATATTGTTTATAATAAATTCAAGTAAAATTTAATTCTTTTTATAAGAAAAAATAATATTTTGTTAAATTATTTAAAAGATCAGCGCTATTGCTTATACAACATCTCGTCAAAAGATTTTATCTGGTGATGGAATTGCACGTTCAAAATCAATTTAAATATATGATTGAACTGATGTTGATGTTCTTCGTTCATTTCAAGAATTTAATTTAGCATCTGTTCTTTATTATACAATGAAAGAAAATGCAACATCAGAACAATCATCACGTATGACAGCTATGGATAATGCTACGAAAAATGTTGGAGAATTAATTAATAAATTAACTACTTATTATAACAGAACTCGATAAGCTGTTATTACAACTGAAATTATTGAAATTATTTCAGGCGCTGCAACTTTAGAACAGAAAAGTTAAAAGAATTATTTTTCAAGAACAGAACCTTTCTTTTTTCTTTTCGTAGTTTGTTCATTTAATAAACATGCTTTTGTCCCTTCCATTTTTCTTTTTTCTTTCTTTGATTCGACACAATAAAATCGTGTAAAGATTTCATTCGATTTTCGTTTTCAGATGTCGAATGAAGATAAACAACATGATGTTGAAACACCTGTTACACCATGAAATTTAGCTATTTACTATCGAAGAATTTTTCCATCACATATTTATTGTAAATGGCTTGTTTATGGAGAACGTAAGTCAATGGTCTTACATACAATCAAATCGGTTGCTGATGGATCTCAGAATCCTCTTTAAAAATTCATTCTTGAAATTGTTACACTTCATAGCACTTTGTTGAAATGTTTGTAAACGAAAGATTTTCATCTTTACGAGAAAGCATTTAGAAATTTACTGGTGGTCAAAGGATATAATACTTTAAAACGATGTAACAACTGAAGTTAAAGATTGTTAAATGTGCATCTAAATATGTTGAATAATATGTAGATTTTGAAGTGATTGTTTGTTATTTGTTCTAGCTGCTACATGTCCACAATTTGCTCAACGTGAATTTAGTTTTACACTTGAAAATGATGTTTATCGTCGTTATCTTTCATTTTCAAATCATATTGAATTTGAAAAAGAATTAATAAAAATATGTCCTGAAAATATTGATATAGGTGCTGTTTATTCAGCTAAAGTAATTTATTTATTTTTCTTAAAATAAATTATAATTTAGTCAAAAGATCATAAAATATTATCTGCTGCACAATTTTATCCAATTGAACGTGAACTTGTATTTGATATTGATATGACAGATTATGATGATGTCCGATTTTGTTGTCGGTAAAGAATTTATTTAATTATAATAAATATAAAAAAGAAACTTTATTTAAAGTGATGCTGATATTTGTTGAAAATGTCGGACATTAATGGGATTTGCAATGCAAATTATTGATCGTGTATTACATCGTTTGTTTAGAAAAATAAATGAATTTTAAAAATAAAATAATTATTTTAAAGAGGATTTTGGATTTGAACATCGTTTATGGATATATTCTGGTCGACGTGGTGTTCATTGTTGGGTTTGTGATCAAACAGCTAGAGAACTAATAGATGGCAAAAAAGTTCGCTCCAATTTTCCTATCGATAAAAATAGAAAAATTTCTAAGAACTTTTTTCAATAAACGATACCACAAGATACAGCGTGAAAAGCTCTACAATTTGCATAGAACATCTTATTTTACAGTTGTACTTTTTGTTTTCAAAATTGACAAAATTCTGAGCAACTAAATTTCGACGCTGGGAAAAAGTTTTTTTTTTGGCACACGAGGAATGCATTTTTTCTCATTTAGCACCTGATATCGTTTATTTAAAAAGAAATATAATATACCACAAGATGTAGCGTGAAAAGCTCTACAATTTACAAACAATAATTATAAAAATATGAAATAAGAAAAAGCGAATTAATCTTGTACCAAAGAAAATATTGTTTTCGAATGGTCGCTCAAAATTTTGTCTATTTGAAAACAAAAAGTGCAACTATAAAATAAGCGGTCTTATGTAAATTGTAGAGCTTTTTACGCTGCATCTTGTGATATAATTTATTGAAAAAAGTTCTCAGAAATTTTTCTATTTATATCGATAGGAAAATTGCCGCGAACTTTTTTGCCATACCTTACAATCAAGTATTCGACAAGTTATTGTTGAACATTTAACTGCTATTATAGTATGATTATATAAAAATATTATTTTGTGTTATCTTTAGGATGGAAAAGATTCAACAAAACGTGTGACACTTTATTCTCCATTACATCCATCACTTCAGTAAATAAATAAAATTATTTTTATTGAAATTTTATTGAAAAATTTAGGCGAGCACGGGAAATAATTTAAAGTGAATTTGGTGGATATGCTTGTTTAGAACAAGATTTTCTTGGAGATGATCAACGAATTGAACGATTTCTTCGACTTGTTCCTGATGATAATATCCTTTTTGAATAGTTTATATCGAATATTTTTGATAAGTTACAAATCTGTAGTATCTGAAATACTTCGGATTGGTGACTTATGAAACATTTTCGAAACTATTTTTTTATTTAAACTTTTCATTTCCTTGACTATAAATCTAAACGTCGTCAAACATTACGTGAAGCATTTACTGAATTGTCGACATCCGCCGAACGATGGGCTGCATTTAAACAACATACTAATGCAATGATTAATTCAGCAACATCAACAACTAAAGTATATTTAGTTTTTCGATTTGAAACTCTCAGAATTTTATTTTGGATAAAATAGTATCGTAAAGCAGCATATGTGACATTAATTGATGAAATTATGTTTGAATATTGTTATCCACGTCTTGATGCAAATGTAACAAAAGGAATGAATCATTTACTTAAATCTCCATTTACTTTTCATCCAAAAACAGGTCATATATCAATACCAATTAATTTAAATTCATTAAGATATTTTGATCCATGTAAAGAAGGTTTAGTACCCAAATTAAATGATTTATGTCAACAAGTTGAATAATTACCTAAAAAAAATCAACAAAATGATGATGAAAAGACGATTACTAAACAGAAAGGTCTTGTTTTTTTAATTAAATAAAATAAAAAAAGAAAGATTTCTTTTGTATTTAATAGATTATAATCAAACATCTCTTAAACCATTTGTTGATGTATTTGCTCGTTTTGTTCAAGGTTTACAAACGAGTAAACAAGATGAAGTATTAGCTAAAAGTGGTCAGTTATTTTTATTATTATTTGATGTTGTACATCATGACTTGTTTATTTTAGATCTTAATACAATGTTATCAGGTGAAATTTAATCAAATTATACAAACGTCAGGTGTTTATTAAATAGATGTATTCATTAATTGTCAGATATATTTACGACTTTATTGTCTATTTTTGTTATTATAATTAGATATTAAAAATAAAATATAGTTCTATAGAATATTGATATTAGAAATTTAGCGCAAAATTTTATTCTTTTATCTAGATGAAATATAGATGAATGATATAGAGTAGATGTTTGCTGTTTTGTTCGATGTAGTGAGATAAAATGAATTTCTTGATCTTTCTATCAGCATACGATCGAAGCATGCAATATAGTAATGGTTCGATAGATGAAAAAATAAAAATATTTCGACTATCAAAATGATGACGATATACAATACATTTATTTCAATCAAAAGATAAGCGAAGTACATTTCTAGTGTTTTATATGATGTGCTACGATGTAGGTGTCGCTATTCTCAAAGTTGATGCTCACCATTGCTTCTAAACATTTGAAATTTTTTCATTTTTTTTTTATTAAAATTAACAGCGATAAAGTTTACCTATACGACGTATTTCAGTCATATTATCATGATGATTGAAGAGTCGGATTCAATCGGATTTTTGTGAAGATTTCTCTAGAACCGACAAAATCCCGTTGAAATCCAGGTTATGGAACCATATTCGGATCCTAGTGTTGGGATCCAGCTGAATCCGTCTGTGATCCCGTAACCCGAGATCCCACAGGATTTAGTCAGTTGGTCAGATCCAATAAGATCCGATAATCAGATGTTTATTAAATATATTTCTTCATTAGATTATCTCAACAAATATCTTTCGACTGTTTTTACGTGAAAAAAAATCTGAATTATACTGGAAGAGTCATTTTAATTAGTAATCAAAGTCTATGTGACCTATCATTAATAAGCGGATTATTCTTTTAAAGAATAATATATCATTGGCCTCTGATTACGAGTTTTTCAAAAAATAGGAATCCATAGAGGATTCAGTTTTTCAAAAAGAAAGGATTCTTTATAAAAAATAGGAAAAATATAGGTATGCATTACTTCTTCTCAAAAGTCTAGCAATGTAAACTTTACAACTGGAAATCTTCTTTTAATACAATTAGCTCGAATGGCTGGACTCTGCTTAGACATAGTCATCTGATTTCTTTCTACCGAAATAGACAATTAATTCGATTCTCGTTATAACCTTTAATTATAACATATTTTATTCAGATAGATCCTTAATAAAAAAAATAAATCATAAACTTTGAAAATATAAATAAAGAAAAAAAGAAAACAAGTACTATTTTTTACAATTACATCGAAACATCCCATTGTGAACACTCTGAAATACCACCGAGCAATTGTTGCTATATAAATGGCCTCTCCTTAGCGAATACATCCGTATTCTGAACTGTGAACGCTTTTTTTTCATTTCCGCCAGCTAGAAGAACCTCTCAAATGTGGACATTTTTATTCTGCTTGGATTCTAGCTCATCGGCGAGCATATTTACAAAGAGAAAGGGTTCCAAGTAAGTTGATGGGCGCTCTTGATCTCGAGTATGCACAGCTGACGGCTCTATTTTTTCATTCATAAAAAGTATCCAATTGAGATGAACTCGTCTCCTACGTTCTATTCAGAGTTTTCCTTTCTTAATGAGCAAAATGACGAGTCAGAGCATCCACTCATGATAATCGATCAGACCGAAGGAGAAGGTACTAAACAAGGATAATCACAAGTCATCTCACCCCAAGCTCTCGGAAGCGACAAAATGTTCGAACGATTCCGCCTTCTATCAACTATCGTTTATTTTAGACTACATCCAATTCTTCCCAACTTGAATCTCAGTTAGCTGATCTCTATCTCGCGAATAAAATGATAGAATAGGGGAAATTTGAGAATTTTTTGTGAAGAAAAGTTGAGCAAATCTATGACTGAAAGAGTCAAAAGAAAAGAAACGAGCATCAGAGCTTTTTAACTTGACACAGAGAACAGAAACTCTTCTATGAAAATAAGTGAAAACTTCTATATAATGAGCACCTTCGTATAGTGAACGCTTTCAACTATTTCCGACCATGTTCACATTAGAAAGGTTTTGGTATATATATATAACTCGCATTAAAGAATTTTCCAGTCAATTCACTTTTTAACAGAAAAAGAAATATTGTATAATAAAAATAGATGCCACAATAACATATGCGATTATCGAAAACATTTGATTATACATGTAATGTGCGCGTTGTTCAAAGTCTGACGATTATGCATAATAGAACTCAGAGATTTTCAGACATTTCGTACTTTTTTCGGTATAATATAGGTAAAATAGGAAAAATAGTCGATATATAGGACAAATTAAAGGATTTTCGAAAAATATAGGTTTTATAGAAAATATAGGTCGAATCGGAGCCCAGATTATATCATTAATGAATGATGCATTTCATTATATATTTTACACTTTTTTCTACTTAGAAATTTTTTTTCTGAATACAATGTATTAGAAAAATTCGTTTAATTATTAATTTGAAAATAAATAAAGATAATGAGAGTGTTAATAGAAATACTGAGAGACAATTTCTGGATATAATGATATCCAAATCAATACCATCGAACTAATTGTATGATTGATTTAAATCCAAATAGAAAAGATAATCGAATTTTAAATATATACAGACAAAACATTTAATGATCCTCATGGAAAAAAGTATTTGGACGATCAGTGGCATCACTTGAACAACGAGTACGACCAAATATCATTTCATCATTATCTATTTTTGTATCGGTATTAGATGATGTTCGTTTCTTTTAATAAAAAAAAGACTAAATAAATGATTTTTTATTAATAAAACTTACAGTAGATGGAACAGTAGTATCATCGAATGATGAAGTTTTAACAAGAATATTATTGAAGAATTTGTCGACTAATATCGAAGGTGGACTGCTTTCTGAACGTGGTCGTAATAAATTAAAATCTATTCCAACTGATAAACATTTTTGTAATCGACATGCTCGACAAGGTGGTAATGATGCTGAAAAATATTTTCGAGTTGTTTCAATATCACATGTTCCATTATGATTACATTTTAATATATAAGAAAAAAAAAACACAAATCAAATAATTCAAAAGATAAAATCTAATTTTGTATGTTGAACTAACATTAGCTGGTAAAAAGGCATGACGTCGAAAAAAAGATTTACATGGTAAACATATTCTTATACCAGAATTATTTCCATAAACATAAGCACCACAAACAACACAATCAAATGGAGAAGTTGATGTCTGTTTTTGTTCTTCACGCATATGTTATTATAAAAATATTTTATATTTATTGCAATTCAATGCATTTTATATATTCTCGCTCATTTTTTCCTTTTCTTGTTAATATATTATTAACACTATTTTTCTCTTTAGTTTTTATGCCGTAGAATTTGATATTCTTTAGACTATCATCAACTAATCGTGATTGCGTTTGTCAATATAATTAATTTTTTTTTCTACGAACGTCATTTACTTGCTTGTTTTTGTTATATAAATGGATTTTATATGAAACACTATTTTTATCGTTTAATTAGAAATAATTGATGCATATCATGACAAAAAAAATGAACAAAGATCGATAAGATATACTAAATAAAATAACAAATTTTCAACGTTATCTCAAAGATTTTTTAATATTATATTGATGAATGTATATTATGAATTAGATAAAAAATTCTAAAGACAATATTTTATAAAATATAACTTATATGTAATTTGAGTTTTTTCTGAGTGTGTTATTTAAATTAAAATGTTTATTTTTATTTGCGAATAATTATTTTCCAGAGATTTATTATTAATGATCTTAGTATGGAAACCATATTTTTAGCGAGATAATAATGAGAATTATAAATATCTGAAAATATTAAAGCTTAGGGATTTACCTCGAATAGAAAAATAAAGAAGTGCTGCAATATATAATAAGAATTAATTGTGCTCTATTATGTTGTTTGACCTTTGTTTTGTCTAATATCTATGAGGTTGACTTTTTATCACCCTTAAAGTATTCTCTAATAAAAGAGCCCATATTGGCTAACATTATTTGATTAAATGCTCGAGTTCAAATTTTTTTTTCACTTGAAATAGATGATTTAATATTTGTACCGGTTTGTGTTCTATAAAGATGATATTAATTACTTTCAACAACTGAAAAAATATCGTTCATAAATTGATACTTTTTGTTAATTGAATTAATTGAGAAAATATTGACATATATTATACTCAAATAACTGTTGTTAACGACAGAAAAACTTAACAGTCAAATCTAATTGAAAGTAGAATTTATTGCAAAGAACTCACTCTCATTTTTTTTGAACACTATCAGAACTTTCTGTTAACTATTCTATTTTTCAAAATTCTTTATCTTGATTGCACAGAAATGTGTTGCTCTCCAAAAAACAATTAAAACTCTTCATCATGATCCTATAGTCTTGAATTCTATATGCTTTTATTTAGTGTCACAAAGAACTATTCGCAATTATAATATTAAAGGGACATACTTTCTCGTCGCAGAATATTCATTCTTTTCAATGTTGAGTTTTTTCTGTTTTATTTATTAAACATAAATTTCAAATTAAAACAAACTCAGGAATTAGTGATGCTTTACACCGAAGAAAACTTTGATCATGTTTGGACTGTTATAACTCTCAAATAGTTCCGAAAGAAGAAATCAGAGAATTTTTATTCACTATTAACTATTGTTATATTTCTCAAGATCTATCTGTTCTATGTACTGTTTTGATAATACTATATAGAAATTTCCTAATTTGTTTTCATTAGTGATCTATTTAAAATATTGATATTTGTACTTCAAAACTGTTTTCTTTAATGAAATATAATTTAAAGTTAAACTAAATCCAACACAAAAAAAAATAAGAAATCTATCTCAATACATATAAAACAAAGATTATTATTTTTCTTTTCAACACACAAAAAAAACACACTGTGAAATATTTGTTAATTTATCGTCGTTTTTTATTCATCTATCTATCTATCTATATATCTATCTATCTATATAAAGAAGAATGTTTGTCTGTTTGTCTGTTTGTTCGTTATGCATTTCCACACCATACGAGCAAATGCAACCAAACTTTCCAGGAATCTTCCTCACATCCACGAGAAGGTCAACGTCTACTTTTTTTTAAAAACAGTTGATCCTTCGCCTGGAAAAAGCCTCCCTATGTTGCTAACCAATCAGATTGCAGTATTCAGTACTATAGAACTACTACTGACCACCACTTCGCGAACACACAGAAAATATGAAACTAGAGGTTTTCGAGGGCGGTGAGTTCGAATCTGGGGTCCATTTATCTCGAAATCTGATTGGTTGTTCCGAAACCAATAGAAATTCAGCTCTTAAGAAAATAGATGAAAACACCTATACTTTCGGGAAAATGATGGGACAGGGGTTTTTTGGACGTGATAAGTTCGAATCTGGGTCCATTTGCCTTGAAATCTGATTGGTTGTCCGGAAACCAATAGGAACACAGCTCCTAATAATATAGACGAAAACACTTAAACTTTCGGGAAAGTGATGGAGCAGGAGGTTTTTGAACATGATAAGTTCGAATCTGGGTCCATTTGCCTTGAAATCTGATTGGTTGTTCCGAAACCAATAGAAACTCAGCTCTTAAGAAAATAGATGAAAAGACTTACACTTTCGGGAAAATGATGGGACAGGGGTTTTTTGGACGTGATAAGTTCGAATCTGGATTCATTTGCCTTGAAATCTGATTGGTTGTCCGGAAACCAATAGGAACACAACTGCTAAGAAGCCAGCTAATCAAAATTGCGTTTTCACAAACACAATTAGGTAGGGGTTTTCAGAGGCGGTGAGTTCGAATCTGGGGTCCATTCGTCTTGAAATTTGATTGGTTGACAGAAAACCAATAAGAACTCAACTGCCAAGGAACCAGCTAATCAAACTTGCGTTTTCAGGAGAAAAGTCGAGTAGGGGCTTTCAAAGGCTCTGAGTTGGAATTAGGAATCCAGGCACTGAATGTGAGTATAGGGTATGGAAGCCCGTTTCTTCTTCTGTTTATATAAACAACGACGTTTGTTTTTCACTTCTTTGTGCATTTGATGTCGGTAATAACTAGCGCCATCAAGCTTTCTCTGGCATGCCCCTTAGTCTAGAGAAAAATTGAGACGAGATTGGCGCGACAAACAAGGAAAGGAAGGCAACTGGGCGTAACTCTACCGAGGTTGTAAAAATCGAAAATTCCCTAATCTCTATCTCTAATGTACGTTAAGAAAAAGAATTTTGACAGGCTGTGCAAAGAGTGACCATGTATTCACACCGGGAACAGTCATGGCTCTTACTGATATACCGTTTGAGTTCAAGCGTCTTCAGTTACCTGTACCTGCTGCCTTCGCGATGTCCAGCAACAGCGCTGAAGAGCAATTGTTTAAGGTGGCAGGTATTAATCTAGAGAGTCCTTCCTTTTCTCATGATCAACTTAACGTAGTATGCTCGAGAGTTGTAACTGGGAAGAATTTCTATGTTTTAGTCCTTGATGCGAAAACCAAGAAGTTTGTGTATCAAACAGCTTTGCAATAGACTTTGTATTTCATTAAACAGTCTTTTCTAATAAAAGAAGTCGATCAAACAAAAAGAACACTGAAAAGGATAGAAATGTTTTTAAAAAATTAAAAATGACGAAAACATCAGTTGAAAACGGAAAGTGATCTGAGCATATTTTGCAATATCGAATTCCAAAAATTGATAGGAAATCATAACGATATTGTTTTCTAATATGTCAAGTATATATTATTAAATTATCTCGACTAACATCGGGCACCACCGCTAGTATATATATAAAGAAGAAAGTTTGTTTGTTTGTTTGTTCTTTATGCATTTGGACACGGTACGAGCAAATGCAATGAAACTATGCAGGCAATACCCTTTCATCCAGGGAAAGGTCGTAGGGTAGTTTTCGACCCAAAATTTTCACTTTAGGGGGGGGGGGGGTATTTGCCCCCTCCATTGTTTGTTTACTGTAGTAAATGCCTTTTCCAAGGAATCTGTGCATGTGATTGTTTTCTCAATAACTCGAGAACGAAAGTAGATAATAATCTGCGCTTTTTGCCATTGGGCACAAGAGATTTTAGGATACTCGAAAGGAAACGAGTAGAATGTATAAGATGAAGAGTAACCGTATGAATGGAAATATCCATCGAATGAAAAGGCAACAAGTGTGATGAAATTCCATTACTCATTACTCATAATAGGTTATAGCAGAGAACACATAGTGAACGAGTGGCAATAACCGAACATATATGATAAAAATATGAAAGGAATAGACGTAACACATATGATGATGCATACAGAACGAATTGAATATGTCAAACACATATGATGACGTGGATCGAAGGAAAGGAATAGGCCTAACACATATGATAATAGATACCGAACGAAAGGAATATACCAAACACATAGGATGACGTAGATTTAAGGATAGGAAAAGACCTAATACATATGATGGACGATTCCAACAAGCATGAGATGTATATCTATATATATAAACATGACAATGTTCCAATCACTACCAAACACATTTTACCAAGCAGCTTTCTTAACTACAAATCAACTTCAAAATCGTTCGAAACATCAATCAAAACCATTTCTCATAACGATTCTGAAATCAATTTTCCAAGTGTTCATCAAACGGGTGTTATAGAGCTATTTCAAACCGATCTGCGCCTGGATTATCAAGGTATTTTTGATTGTGACTTCAAGAACAAATTTTCAAGATAACTTTGTTAACAACACAGTTCTTTCAAGTGGTATTGCTAATCTGTATTACTTCATTAGAAAATCTACAAAATGCCAGTAAAACGGAGAACCCAGATAGGCAGAAGTACATCAGATTCGAGGAGAATGGCAGCTTCCAGAGCAGCCGAGACTTCGGAGGAGACACGCACTCGGCTTGATGATCAACGTTCACGACAAGCAGCTGCCAGAGCAACCGAGACACCAGACCAGAGACGAGCTCGAAGTGAAGATCAACGTAGACAACAAGCAGCCTCAAGAGCAGCACATTGGACATTTATGGAAAGGGAAGCGTTTCGATATCATCCAGCCAACAGCTACGACAACCATCCTCAACTTTATATTGGACGAATGAACGACGTTTGCTCATATTGTGATGCTCTTAAGTGGCCTGGAGAATAGTAGCGTAGCCAGGAAATTTTTACAGAGGGGGCAAAACCTGGTTTTTGGCTGGGTAAGAGACTTTTACAGGGGGGGGGGGGGGAAGACCAGTTACAGAGGGAGCGTGGCCCCCCCCGGCGCCCCCCCCCCC